>VZRV01010291.1:618825-638837 GCA_013398115.1 Falcunculus frontatus | reverse complement strand
CGCCCCGCAGACCCCACGCGTGCCCCAGCGCCGGCGGGCGCAGCGCCAGGAACCGCCGCAGCCGCCCCGCTTGCGGCCGCCCGCTCTCCGCAGCAGACCTTGGCCAGTCGCAGAGGCTGCCTCGGGAAAGGGTCGTGGGGTTCAGGCTACGTGGCGTGGTATGCAGGTGTTTCTGGAGCAGCCGCAGTGCTCGTCCTGTGAAACTTTCGAATCTCTTGCTGATGTCGGCAGGAGCCGTTTGGGAACCTCACTCAGAGGGATAGTCAGTTTGCAGGTTCACCGAGCACTCATCCTTGGAAAGGGACAGAGTTGCACAACTGACAGTTTTCCAGATTAGAAGAATTATGTTATTATACAAAACCAGGTTCAAATTACTTCTTCTTCCCCGCCCCCTGCCCCCCATCAGTTTTTACTGTGAAATAGTCTGATTTCATTGGATTGCAGGAGCATCTAGAGGCCACTTTTGCACGTACATCCATCAAGTGAAAAGACGTGTGTTGCACAACACTTAGTGTTCAGTGGCTGAAATGGCTAAGCGTTTCTAAGCCCTGTAGTGAGATTCCTAGGGAGGTTACACGCAGCTATACAAGCCATCAAAGCCTCCAGCAGTAAAAAGCCTATAATGAAGCAAGCCCACTTAAAGCACTCGTATTTCCCAAGGAACCAGAAAGCAGCAGAGACAATTCTGAACTCTGATCTTTGCTTGTGTGCCATCAACACAGTGATGACACTGTCTACTGGCAGTATCTGCTGCACCACAGTTACGGTTATTAGGAAGGGTTTTGGCATCAGTGAGAGCAGGTCTCCTGCTGTCATGGCTGGTGAGGTGCTTTCTCTTTAGAAAGCTTTTGTCACCACGCAGACCTTGTTTTTGTACTCAGCATTGTAATTTTGCTCTAAGACTACACTTCAATATGCTGAGAAGTTTTGTTATGTATTCAGCAGGCTATTAACTTTGGAAAATGCTGGATTTCATCTTCTACCTGTTCAAAGCAAGCTACCTGTTTGCAAGAGGTGATCAAGAAGCATGTTCTGTTACAAGCTCTAATACATGGTTTAGCATCTATACACTAATTATGGTGACAGATCTTAGTTATTTTCTCACCTATGCTCAGGCCACATCTGGGCTGGACAACTGCAGGCTTGAAACAGTGTGCTCGAACTGCACGTGTCCTCCCCTGCTGGTAGAAAAGGGATGACTTACATGAGCCGCTGATTAGAGAGCAGGTCTTCAGAGTGCAAAATTGGTTCTTCCAGTCCTGTAGCAGTATTTCTTCCGTAGCTTCATTATAAACCAGATTTCACTCGTCTTTTTGGGACATGAACTGCATATACATGTCTACAAAGCGTGTCCTGTCCTCAGCCAGTTGCCCAGATACCGCTATAAGAACTAAGATTAACTTAAAAGCAATCAAAGCTTCAAGCAAAGGGTGATCTGAGAAGATTTACATCTCTGTGGCTGAGACCTACAACCTCAGGCATGCAGGAGCCTTCTTCAGCAGGACAGTGCTTGCTGCTAAGAGCTACTGCATCTGCAAATTGGAAATCACCACTGCTTCACATCCCTATGGTTACTCAGAAACTGCTGGTTGGGGTGTTCTCTGCAGCAACTCTAGCTACTGACCCCTGAAAGAAAATAGCAGAAAATAGCAGTCCTGAGCTCATGGGGAAAGGCTGATCTGTGCATGAGATGGAATTATACGAAGGTAAAATGATCACAAACATTTAAAAGAAAAGTATTTTTGAGTCCACTTTCAGCAAACTGATGTAGGTAAAGCAGCAATGTTTTTTCAGTTCTTTTGTTTTCTCTTAGTGACTTCAGGCATGCTTGCCCAACCCTGAAACATTGACTTCTCATTTATTCAAGGATAATGTGATTAATTCTTAGTCAACTACTCTTGCTCTAAATAGAAAATATAGGGAATAGTCAGTAAATCTTACAAACAGGCAAATATTGAAGGTCCAGGGAAGATCACATGGTCTGATGTTTAATGAATGTAACTGCTATGAGACTTGGCTGTGGTGCTCTGTGGTCTGAGACGTGTTTATATAATCACACACAGATGTACTGAATTGCATTAGATAGGGAAGTAGTTTTCACATCCTTCAGTCTGGAAAAACTTCTGTTTCCAGAACAAACCATGTAAGTTCCATGTGCTCAATTTAGTGAATTGATTAAAATCATAAGTATGCTTAACATGTGCAGACATTGATATGTTTATATTTAATTCTCAGCATTCATACAGTTTCAACTGAGTGGCTGCAAGATTAGTCATACAAACCCAGAAAAGTTAAACATCTAATTCCTCTTCAGTCTGGGCCTGGAAAGTACCTCTGGTGTTTTTAATTAAAAATAAAAATTCAGGGAATTTACACTTAAGATGTCACTTCATTCTGTCACTTCTCTATGCAGCGTACTCTGATGTGGATAGCAATGGATACTTTCTTTTGGGAAATGTGCTGAAACTGGAAATGTGCTGAAATTTTCAGTGCAATGGATGCTTTGAATGAAACATTAGATGAGATTACTACTAATTACTGTAGAAAAAAATTGGCATGCTTCAGCACTACCTGAGATAGGAATAATTAGAGACCTTGAACAATATTTTCACTTTTTATTGATCAGCTTTTATTTCTTAAAGTCCCACCATTTGTAGTAGATTGCTAAAGCATGTGTTAGGTTGCAAAGAATGTCTCCAACAATTCACAAAGAATAAAGCACTCTCTGGAGTTTGACTTCTTGCTCATTTGTTATATACATACTATCTGAAGTCCAGTGCTCTCATTCTGGGGATCTCTGTATCCTGTTCAGAACAGGATGCAGAGGAATCTGAGCAAATAACATTACCTACAGTTAGAAAACATGCTGTTTTCCAGAGAAACTTCAGACACATCAGAAATCTCACAGAAAGGAAGCAGCCCTATTCATAAAGCCATGTCATCTTTGTTCTGTGGCAGTTGGCAGTGCTTCTGCCCTGGTTCAGTCTCCTCAGGGCTCTTGCTATGATGCAGGAGCAACACATGACATTCTGTGGGCCACAAACTCCTCTAAAACCTCTAAAGTTCTCAAGGCAAAAGTGCAGCTTTTTCTGTGGAAAGTCCCTCTCTCCCTGGTTCAGCCTCTTGTTGCCTGGACCTGAGGATACCCTAAACCTTCTGAAGTGTAGCGCATTGCTGAGAAGCTAATGTGACCATAGTGCTCCTGGAAGCCAAGCTTTGTCTCTTCACGGCTTTCTGCCCATGCCCAGCCCCTAACAGCTGGGCTGCAAGGCCAGGATTGAAGGAAAAATATGTACCCATAGGTGCCTGAGCATATTGAGGGTTGGGGACGTATCCACAAAAGCGGAGGAGATGGCTGTCCCTTGTAGCCTCTGTGGCAAGATCTAGGTTAGATCAGGCTGTTTGGACAATGCCTGTGCCAGACATGAGAGCAGTGTCTGTCCAAGTGACCAGGGCTCAGGGCTCTTTGTGAAAGAAGGCTTGGGTTTGTCTTGGCACTTGTAACATCCATGTTGCCCTGAGATGGCTGGACTAGGGTTTGCAAGGTGCTTCAGGCAGTTACTATCAGAGATGCAAAGGAATTCAGTGCATTAATGACTAATCCAGTAACAACTCATGCAGAACCATAAACTTCTGTGTTACTGTTAAGAATCTTACGAATCACGTGCCATGATTCGTAATAATAACAGCTGATGGCTGTGTGAAGCATTTGGGGTTTGTCTGGGGCAGGCATAGGGACAGAAGGTTGCCAGGAGGCTCCTGGATGGAAGCTGTTTGTTGTGTCTTCACTGTGGTGACGTGAGGCGAAAAAGTGAGGAGGAACTACTTTTTTGTGGTAAGTACAGAGTCAGGGGTGGCTGCAGGTTCCATGGAGGGAAGGAAGGCAGTGGTGGGAGGCTGGGCGGGTGTCTCCCATGGTATGGCTGCAGCACTGAACACTCCCACATGTCCTTCAGCTCCAAGGAACACCTGTGTTGGAGCCTGGGGCTGGGTCACCACCACTGTTTCAGGGAAGCTGTGCATTTGTGCTGCCTGAACACCGCTGCTCATTCAGTCTTTTATTTTCCCGGTTGTTGAAAAAACATTTGTTTGTAAGGTGTTAAGGGATGACTGGATAGTGAATGTTATTCCTATTTGTCTCTTCATCAAGTATAGGGCCCTGGTCTGCCGTAAAATGACTGAAATCCCCCTCTTCATGAGGATACAGAGAAACAAGGAAAGCTTTACCTCCAGCAAGTGCAGCAGCAGCTTTTGTGTGCATTGCTCCAACACCTGCCCCTCTGGCTATAGCTGCAAGGTCCAATGAATATAACATCTTGCTCCAACAGGGATCCTGAGTCAACAGATAGCATCTAAAATCCATGATTTATCCTGTCTGTGCCCTTTCACCTTGAACCGGATGATATTCGTACACCAATAAAATGAGTGCCATACCCCTTCATGGGATTAAAAAAAAAAATTGCTCAGAAAAAGTCAGATGGATGCCTCTGTACTGTATATAACTTTGCACATCAGTATTGTCTGCTTAAATGCCAGGTCTTACACAGAGCTCCTGGAGTGAGTCCAGCAGAGGGCAACAAGGGGGCTGGAACATCTCTCTTACAAGGAAGTTATGAGGGAGCTGGGCCTGTTCAACTTCAAGAACTGGCAACTGAGAGGGGACCTCTTCAACATCTAAAAATATCTGAAGGGAGGGTGCCAAGAGGCGGGAGCCAGGCTCTTCTTGGTTGTGGCAGTGGTGCCAAGTAATAGGACAAGAGGCAATGGACAGAAACAGATGCTCAGAAATTTCCACCTGAACACGAGGAGGAATTTCTTTACGGTGCAGGTGATCAAGAACTGGAACAAGCTGCTCAGAGAGGTTGTGGACTCTCCCTCACTGGAGATACTCAGAAAGTGTCTGGACACAATCTTGTGCTCTGTGCTCTGGGATGACCCTGAGGCTGGACCAGATGACCCACTGTAATCCTTTCCAATCTTACCCATTCTGTGATTCTGTGGGCTTTGACGAGCTGCTGGAGCTATCATTTGAAAAAGGTAAATAACAGCAAGTGAAAAAATCTGTCCTACATTAGAACTGTGTTTCCTTCAAGAGACAGCATTTCTTACTAGTGTCTAAGTGTTGGGTTTTTTTACTGAAATAATGATTGACCCCTTCTCTCTCTTCTAGATCTTCAGCAGCAGAAGTCACTAAAAGTTTTCCAAGACCTGCCATGTCCACAATGGGATGGGTAACACACACAAACCCAGAGGAGAAATACTGTGAACTGACCAAAACTGATCCCTCCCCCGCCCACCAACCTTTCCAAAACACAGGACAGGGCCTGTAATACTAGCTGAACAATAAAGAATTTGGATATATTTGGTTAATGAAAGCTGTTGCTGGAAGGTAAGATTGGGTCATTTATGTCTGCACAATAGCAGCCCCAGTGTAGAACATATGAATACCAGATGGCTGGAACTGTTCCATTAATGAACTGATGCATTCATTGTTCTGAATTTGATTTTGTAGCTTTTTGCTTATAATGATTTGATTGCACCATTAAAAACCTTCAGTAACCTCAGAATTCCTCAGAATGCAAAAGAGGAGATGCCTCTGTCCCCACTTTCCACTGACCTACAAGTGTGCAACACCTCTGGCAGTCAAGCTGATGAAAACATTTCATGCTGTTTTCTTAGTTCTTCCATTTAAATAATGTATGCAGGATCCATGCACAATATATTCTTCCGAGGCACAGGAAAATGCATGCCAGGTGACACTTCATTATAGTCAATGGGGTTATCCTGTGATGAATATGTAGGACAAAAGAAAATCATAGTTGTAGGTACATAGGGAGAAATTCCTTCCTGATATGTGCAAATACAGGAACAATGTCAGGCACTAGGAGATACACTTTTCCTCCAGAGCAGATGCCTCCTTTATTACACATAATTCCTATTGCAATAATCTTTCCGGTCTCTGAGCTTAATTAATTAACAGTCTAGGAACCCACTTCTTGTGTATGTTACCACAGGAAGATTAATTTTTCTGGCTTACACACCTCCTCTGTAAACTTTCTGTCTGCTCCAATACTCAACTCCAATACTGGCTCTATCTTCACAGTGGCTCTTCAGACACCCTTTGTCACAAAAAGGCCTGGTGTAGTTAGGTGATGAACGTATTTCTGTCCTTTGTGGCTCATTTCTGATCCTCATGTCTGAACAGGGAAAAAGGAAAAAAAAAAAAAACAAATCTAGAATTAGGTTAGCTGTAAGCAAAGGCTGTCTACTGGAGCTGGGCTTCTGCTATGCACTTCTCTTTGAGAGGCTGGAAAGGCTCCAATCGCTAGTGTTGGAAGTGACACCCGGTCTCTTATTTCCTATTTTACTTCCATTTCAGTCCTTTTGAGGTTGTACTTATTAAGAAAGCTAAAATTAGAGTAAAATAAATTTTTAAAAAATGCCTAAAACAACTAAGAACAAACAGGAGGGAAAAAGATGGAAGTAGACAAGTGTGGATGCAGACTGCTCACAAGACCCTTGGAGGCAAGTTCTGCTTTCTTCTCTTCCCTGGGGCTCCTCTGCCTCCTTTTTCACCTAGCTCCTCCAAACCTCTGCTGATGTTGGTAGAGATTAGTTACCTCTGATGCAGCTTTTTGGGGCAGGGCCACACCAAGAAAGAAGCAGAGGTCAGGTGGTGGGGGAAATTTTCATGTCAACCCTCCTTAGCAGGAAGGCAGAAGACATGGATACCAGATAACAGACCTGGAAACCCATTTTTTCTAGGCACTCCATTTCCCTAAGAAGAACATCCCAGGTTTTTTCTGGGATGCTCTGTGAGATTTGCTTCTCCTGAATTTCGGCATAATATCTCAGAAACACTAAAGACAGGGAATGATGTCCAACTTACAGGAATGGGATTCACTCCATCTCATTACTTGTTCCACCGACACTTTTAGGGTTATCTAACACCCATCCTGTAGGTGTTGGGCACACAAGTAGGCCTCAGGAAACCCTTCTATGTCTTTCTGGAATAGGGGGAGAGGACACTCTGGGGCACCCCAGATGGAAAGAGATGTGTAGGTCTGGATTCAGTTCCCCACCCAGAGAGAGTAAGCTAGGATGATCAAGATATCTGAAGGTCCTGCTCAGCTCTACGGGAGCAAAGCCCATGTAATCCAGCTGCTGCACCCTTAGGAGTGCTCTGCTGGCTGGCTGCCACAGCACTGCTTTCCCAATCAGGCTGATGCTGTGCTCTCGGTGAAATGCCCCAGCTCTGCCTCACAAGCACGGAGGGAAACCTTGGGGTCAGTCCAGCCTGGTTAGTTAATAATTGAAGGCCTGGTTGCCTGCTACTCCCTTTGTCATTTAGGGCTGAATCACTGCTTGTGTTTACAATCCCACACATACTATTTGCAGCATTTGTTTGCGATTGTTCTTGTAGTTCCTTTGTGTTTCTTTCACAGGGCAGGCAGAGTAAGGGCTACAATGGAAAACAAGTAGAAAGACACTTGTTTAATGCCAGCAAAGGGTGGAGGGATGGAGTCCTTGATCTCATCAACTAAAGCCACTTTAAACCTGATGGAAGTCTAACCCCATATCTTTAAAATATGAGCACACCTTTCTTGGTGACACATCTAATTTTGACCAGCTGCCAGAGGCTGGCTGTCTTGGACTCTGATTTTCCAAGGTTTCTAGGTGCCCAGTTTTCCTTTCTTTCAGAAGGAAAAAGGTGTTCAAAGTGCATGGTAATTTCCACAGTAACTCTTTGGAGACATACTTGCCCTGATGGTGACCTCCTCAGCACCGAGAGAAACAAAAAAATAGCACCAGCTCTGGCTTTTGAGCTGTGCCTTAAAACAAACTTGGGCCCCCATCAGATTTTGGTTTTTAATTTTTGCCTTCAGGAGCCTGTCAGAACAAAGAGTCACCCAGGAGGGGCAGGGAGGAGGCTGAGGAGGGCGTACAGCCTTTGCAGGACCCTCTACTGGGGCAGTGAAATCAGAAATGAGAAAAGCAAAAGTAAAGGAACAACAACCAAGTCCCCTGTGCCATCAGTCACATGTCAGAAGGGCTGAGTGCAACAAAGAGAGTGAAAAGGGAGGAGGAGAGGAGTCAGGCACAGAGCTGAGATGTTTCCCTATACACTTATTTGTTTTATTTCCCGGTATAGAATCGGTAACTAGCAGCTTGTTAATTAGCAATAGAGTATATTGGCTGAAATTTCCTGTCACAGAACTGGGGTTTTCAGACCATGACAGAAATAAGCTGTTTGGTAGGCAGAAGAATATGGGTTGCTGATACCTACAGTTTTGTTGATGATAGTAATGGATATCAGGTTGTTCAGGACTAGTGATATTTGAATTCAAGTCCTTGCTCTACCATGGCTTAAGATCTTCAAGCCAAGAGCATGTATATATTTTTATGGAAAACATGTTTTATCAGTCATCAATTTTGCACACAAAGGATGAGTAGCCAAGGCAACCTCTGTGGCAGCTACTACACTCATGGTCAGACTTAATCACTTTTCCCTGAGCCTTCAAATACAGAAGTATGTAATACATTGAATGAAAAGGGTCAGCTTTATTGTGCATCAGTCTGAACAAGAAACATCCTCCCTTCCAGAAAGTAATAACTGTGTTAAATGGAAGGGAAAAAGGTGTGCTGCATTACAGGAACGAGGCACTGACCTCTACAGAGGTTAACAGGCAATGTACCAAATGGAGATTTTTTTGTTCATTAGGAGGAAACATGAGAGTATAATTAGAAACAGGCCATGCTGTATGGTTTTGCCCACCAATACTATTGAACTGAGTAGAGTAGAGGAAGGTACTCACTAGTTTTGAGATTGAATTAACTATCAGAAACTTAACAGTGAGTGATTAAAATGGGCATTTATTTTTTTCCCCATAGCAGTTAGGAGACGAACGTGTAATTGAGTGTTTGAGCTTAACATCAGAAGAATAATGGTAATTTTTAAGAACATGATTTTAAAAATTATTTTATAATTTAGTTAATTAAGAGGAACATACACCATTTGAATGATCATTAAGTGGATGCAACAATCAAAGGCAATAGGAAATCTTTAATGTACCACCTGAGACTAATCTCGTCAAATTGTTCTGGAACCTGTCCATAGAAGACCCTGGGCCAAAATTCAGTCTCCAGACAGTAAGCTGTGCATGAAGTCTGAAAACAAAGACTTTTTCTTTCTTTGAGGTAGGTGCACACGCCCTGTGAAGGTTAACGAGAACTGCAGAAGCATTTGCCCTACAGGGAGGTGGACTTAAAACCCCACATTATTAAATTGCTCAACCAGAAATTTAGTCTTTAGCACTTACACAGATATATTGAAATTAATCGGGTTTTTTTCCTTCTCAGCAAAAACGCTTATGAAAGTTGCAAAACGTTGAGGTTGAACGAGAAGAAATAGGTCGGAGTGCAAGGTTGTTTGCCTCTCTATACTGGGAGCCTTACTGCTGAATTGCACACACTCGTGGCCACTTACTTAAGCTACGTAACATTGAGGCTTCACAATTCTGCCCTGTTCCGATTGTTTTCTGTTGAACTTGTTCTAGTTGGGAAGAAATTCTTAAGCCAGGGATTTGACCCAATCTCTTGGTCAAAGAATTGACTCCTGACTCAGGTGGAGTAAGGCTTGAATCACTGGAAATAGCAGTATCACTGTGTCTCTTTCCATTTGGCTGGCATCTATTGGACAAGATTTATAGCCTGAAAAAGAAATATCAGAAACAAGCCTCTTTTTCAGACAAAATCCTCCAGATACCACTTTGAGTCACTGATCCATCATCTCAGCAATGTATCTTACTTTCTGACACATAGTAAAAAATACGTGTTTGAAAATCACAATGACAAAAAAGAAGGATTCCCTTTATGTGACTGTAAAGAATCTACCTTTCTTCTTCAAGGTTTGTTTGAGGACTATGAGCAGCTGAATGAGTCAAGTGAAATCCACTCCTGGGTTCTTCCAGACAAGGATGAATGCAGTTGCATGGTAGTGAATATTCTTGCAACTCTGGTAATGTGAGCTTATGTGGGCCTGTAAGCACTGACTAAATGTAGTTACCTATTGTGTGAGAGATCTGAAAAATCCTGATGCAAAATGATTAAAAGGAAAATTATGAGAGGACTGGCATTGTATACAGTCTCTAAATTGTAAATTAAAATCTGTATAATGTGCTAAGTAAGCCTTTTGAGTTCCATGATTTATTACGCCTTCATGAACTTTGCTGGGATAGCTTTTAAATTTGTTGCATTAAAGGATATATTCTCAGCCAAATCTTTGGGACCCTATTATTCTCTTTTTCCTTTTGAACTGTGACCCATTCTTTGTGCCTAGTATGATTCAGCCAAGCTTTTGCCTACTACAGTAAGTGAAAGATTACATTTTTTGGGGAGGTAGTACCTAATAAGAAGAACACCATGAAGTCATTCACACAGCTACATGCATAACTTGTGTGAACTCCAGAAATCAGTTACTGCCACAAAGTACAAAGGTCGTATAGGCAATGATGAGTTAATGTTAAAATCAAGTTCTCAGTGTCAGTAAAGGGCCAATGTAATTTAAGTGGCTTTATAAGAAGGGGTCCACACCACTGTCTGTGTGCCTAGGTAGCTTGGCCCGTGACTCCCATTAGCACGAGAATGGAGTGTGACAGAAAAATATCCCTCATATTCAAAACAGGAATACAGCCTTGTATTTTAGCACATTCCCAGGAAGCCTGGAGCAATGCACTCCTTGTGACTCAGGATGGTTGGTTTCCAGATGCTCTTTTGGTCAGTCGTTCAAGCAAGGATTGAGCACAGTACTGCTCCTCAAATTGCAAACCTCCTCACACTGCTCATTCAGCAGAACAAATACCCGTGCTCCCTGGAATGAAGCCTGAGAATAAAAGGCAGCAGGACTTCCCTATTCTGCTTCCTACTGAGTCAGGAGCTAGGGCTTTGTTACGCCAAAAATTCATTGGCTTTACATTGCTGGAAGTGCAAAATACTCTGAGTACAAGAAATAGCAGATTATCTCTCATAGTAAGTATGCTGCCTGTGCAGAGCAGGAAAAGCTCCTTTCAGCATCATTGGCACGATGAGAACATGTACCGTCCCATTCTAATTTCCACTCTGCCTCCAAGAGTCTACCAAGAACAAGTGAATCTGCTTCTCTTCTACCCACATACGGATTTTACCTGGAGGAGGATTATCTTCAGGTGAATAGTGAATGGTGCCTGTAAAAAAAGTATCTGTTTTCTAAAATGTCACCATCTTTAGAAACTCTCATCAATGTGGAGTAGTGGAGATTAGGCTGGAGACAGGAGAAGTGAGGGAGGAGGGTGGCGTGTGCAGTTCTAGGACCCATCTGTGAGCTGGGCACCTGCTGCAGTCCAGAACAGCTGCCAAGATTTCTGGGGCATGCCAGGGTCAGAGGTTTCAAGGAGAGGGTCTGTCAGAATATGGAATGGAGTGGGGAGCCTTGAAAACTTTGAAATTAACAACTGTAGTAAAAAAAAATTTCTTGTTTCAAATGTTCCATTTAAATGCATCAGTGCAAAAGTTGGTGAAAGCAACAGTAGGGATTTGTAAACTCTTTGAGGAGGAGGTCAGGCTTTGACAGTCTCCAGAAGAGTGAAACATCAGTTTTAAGTCAAATCCACAAGTCCTATCATGAAAAAAAACCCAAACAAAAATGCAATTGGTGCATGGCTACCCCATATATCTTTAGCTGTTGGAAGCATGTGACTCCTGGCTTGGAGTTTCAAATGACATAAAAGATACGTTGCCATAGAGTATCTTTACTCCTTACCACGTCTTGCTATGCACTCTTACTGACACAGACATTGTCCTGGTTTCAGTCTGTGCCGCACACTTTTCGCTCCGTGTAAGCTAGCGTGTCACTGCCATGATGACACAGACACGAACTGGAGCTCCTTGATGACATCGCAGCCGTGAGACTGGCCTGGCTTTGCCAGCTGGCAGTGCAAATGTCACGCCTGACTCTCAGTGATGCAGAACACAGGACGTGCGGTGCAGGGCCACAGGGGGTAAAATAGGGGCCTCTGTGACAAAAGGAGTCCAATCTCCAACAGCAAAACAAATCCTGTGCTGGGATTTTAAAATGATCATGTCGCAGCTTGGAGCCACTCTGTAAAAGCTCCACCCACTGCTGTACGATGGCAGACTTGGTGGCTCAAGGGTGGCAGAACTGTAAAAAGCCAGGAAACCATCAAATAAGCACAACTGTAACCCATAAAGTTCCCCTTCCACCCTGCAGCAGATCTGAAAACAGGCTAACTCTGAGTACTCCTCCTCCTCTAGTCCATGAAGCACTTGAAATATGGATAGCTTGGTACTGGGGACAACACCAAAGATGCAAACCTGGCTATCAAACCCTCTTCTAACTCCACCACTGTGGAGTGTGTCAAACTGTCAGTGTGCTGCTGCCACTCAGAAAAACTGTGCTAAGAAGATGCATTTGGTTGAATCACATAGAGTGAAAAGACTGGGTATAGAGCTGAAATGTTGAAAGGCTGTAGAATGTTCTGGGATTTTAGAGCAGAAATTTATTAAAAAGCAAGAAAACTGAAGTTGGCAAAACCAAATGTCTAGCATAACAATAATAAAATGCCTTTTGTCTTCAATATCATCCCATGGGTTTCATTGTTTCCTTTTGCAAACAACATTATCTGGAGAACAGACAAAATTTCCATTTAGTCCAAGAACTGTGGCTGTCTCCAGTCATCTTTATGCCACAGGAAGGTGGGGGCAGAAAAAATGAGTTGTGCTTTTATGAAAAAATGTTTTGACCATACCTGAAGACCTCACCTAAGATGAATGTTTTAAAAGCACACATATTTCTCTTTCATTTTTCTTAAGGCTGAAGTCATCAGTGATGCCATAAATCTCTCCTGCTAGCAGTACAAGACATGTTTTTCCCTGTAGGCATGACCGATTTTAGATTTCATTTTAAGATTTGATCAATACATGGTTTGTGTATCTGAACGTTTCAGTGAAAAATGTAGGCTGGCTTTCAAAGGCTGAGGTAACTGCTTGAAGCAGAAATGTACATGCCAAAGGACACACATTCCTCCTTCTCGTTTGGGTCTCTTCCTTTCAAAGTACACTGACCTCCTTTGTCTCTATCTGTGTCTACTTCAAAATGCCTGTCAGTTTAGTCTATGTAGGAGACTTCTAAGCTAGGTCTAATAAACACCTCTGTCATACTGAATATCTCTTGTAATAAGTTTTTCAGTGTTGTTTACAGACAAGACCAGCTTCTTATGTCTTTGAGAGATGTGCTCTGACAGAAGCAACTAGTACTGACCTTGGTAGAAGGGATCATTTATCAGCAGGAGTGGGAAAGCCATATCTATAAACACATAAACAAGAGCAAATCGTAGCAGTGTTAAAAGGCTTGTGCCTATGTTGAAAAAACCAAAAACCCAAACCCAAATGCACCAGGAACATATTTCTGCTCTTTTGTTTAATCTTAAACTGTGTAGCACTTGCTTTGTGTTGTAGTGAACAATAGGTTGCATGAAAACTCTTCTTGCTCACCTTCTTGCTTACCCTTCACTGCATGTTAGTCCTTTGCTGGTGGTTCTGGAAACTCTTTCTACTGCAGCAGCTCCTCTGCTGCCTCTGAGGCTCCACCCAAGGGGGTCAGGACTGTATGGTGCCAGATATGAACAGATATTCCTGCTTTCTGTAGCTTTCACTCTAAATAAGCAAAGAGCAGGAGACAGGGACGAGATATATTCTCCATTAAGAAATGGGGGATTTAGTGATTTGCTCAAAGCTGTGCATGTAATTGCTGTCAGAGCTAGCAATCGAAAACAGGATTCTGGAGCTCCCAGGTGCCAGAATGAAGAAACTGGACTTTCCAAAATTTGCCCAGTTCTGATTACAGAAAATGAAAATATACTTTAAAAATAAACTCAAAGGTTTTCATAATTGATATGTATCAAAACATGCACCAGTTTCATGCAATGAAAATCCCCCCTTTTTCAAATGCCGATTCTGTGTACAGACACATATGAAGACGGAGTTTAAGTGGGTGAAGTTTGGTTTACTTCTCTGGAGTTGTGCCTGTTTACATATGGCTGAATTAGAGGTACTATGTCTTTGACAATGTACTTCATGAACATTTTTGTACAAATGCATCTACACCACAATCTCCAGCGGCTGTCTATTACTCCGTTTTTCACTTGTTTAAACTTTTCACCTTCCTGCTGGGCTCCTAATGGAACAGTTTCCTAATGCTCAGGTTCTGGGGTAGTGTTTTTGGTCTTTTTTTTTTTTTTTTTTAAGGTTTGTGAAGATTGTCCAGTACTTTCAGCAAAAGCTTTAGTAATGAATGTATTACACACTAGAACCAATCCCTTTGCCCTTCCTCATTCTGAGGTTCCTCTTTTGATTTCAAGAGCAGAATCAGCTGAGCAAGACACAACTCAGCACAAATAACATTGGCAGGAGGACCCACAAAGCAGAAACAGAACTCCCGTCCTGCAGCCAGAAGACATTATAATTCCTGTGACGAAAAAGATCGTGTTGCACTTTTGTTCCTACAGTCACAGTAAGAGGAACAGTCAGTTCTCAGAAATACTTGATTTTATTTTAAGCAGTGTTTGCATGGTATAGAGAGCTGAGCTAACACTGCAGCTAGGCTCCTGCAAAGAGAAACCAGATCATGGAAAACGCAGAGTAGATGCAGTAATATAAGGCAGATAATGTACTGGAAAAGAAAGACGGTGATGCAAGAAGCTCCTTCTTTACTGAGGAATGGATTGAGGGAAAGGAGAAAAGGCAAACTGGAAGAATAATTGACATTATACAGATACAGTACACATCAAGCTACTTGTGGAACAAATGGATATTGATCTAGTGAGCAAGAACTGGGGAAACTGAGAGATGTGGAGAACTTCTCAGGAAAGAAAGAAACCACAGTGAAAACTCTGGCAAAGCTCACTGGAAAACTCCAGGCAGGGGAGTGAGGTGCCCAAGGAAGCAGACAGAGCAGAGAAATGCAATGCAAAAAAAGTCAGTGAAGAACTAGTGATTGAAGAAGAAACTACAGTGAAGTGCGTAAATGCAGAGCGCTCTCCCAAGTGACAATCTACAAAAGAAGAAATGAGTGAATTGAAAGCAAAGGTGTGAAACAGCCTCAGATTTGGGTAGAACAACACAGAAAAAGAAAAAAAAATTGAAGACACAAGACTTCCAAACAGAGTTAGTTCCACCTTAATACAACATCCAGTGAAATGTGGGAACTTAGCCAAGATATCATTAATATCACTCTAATAGAAATGTCAGCAATACAAGCTGCAATTGAGAAGACGAAAAACAACAGAGCAGCAGTCAAAAAAGTCCTAGCAGTAATGCTAAGGATATGTGACATCCACAACTTAAAAGAAACCATGGCAGAGCTCAGCAGCGATACCTGAGAAAGAAAAGAGATCCCTCCAGCACACTGAAAACAAAAAAATATTGTCAAAATGCTCCAAAATGGGATTGCAAGAACCATGCCTGGAAACTTGTCTGGAAACAAGTCACAAACTGTATCTTATCTGAAAAGTTTTCTGCAAATGCTGCATCCCATAAAGTAAAAGAAGGAGTAGATGGTAAGTTCTGGGAACAGTTTGGATATAGGCTCAGCCCTGTACAGACCAGATACATCCATTTTACCCACTGTAGATGTATGCAAAACAAATCATTGGCTTTCAAAGCTCCCAAAATAGCTTGAAGAAATCTTTGTTATTGACTCTTTTGGTCCTAGAGAATCTTGTCTGCTGTTATTCATAACAATAAGGAAGAGAAAAGTTAAGTGCTTCTGAGAAAGACTAAACAGTGATTTAGCATAAACACCCCTTAAAAATGTGGCTGCTTTTCCCTTCTGTTGATGTTAGGATTTGTCATGGATGGGCAGTGTGTGTGCACTGATGATATTAATCCTGTGTAAGCGTGGACACTGCCTCTACACTTTTGATAGCACAAATGTCCCTAGGTACAATTCATTGCCACAATGTGTCATAGTGCCCAAGTTCTCAAGAGTGGTCATAAAAGAAAGAAGGGCCAGATCATAGAATCATTAAGGTCAGAAAAGACTTCTAAGATCATCCAGCTGTAAAGGTAGCACCACCATCATGTTCACCACTAAACCATGTCCTCAAGTGCCATTACCACACATTTTTTTAACATTTACAGGGATGGTGACTTCACCATTTTCCTGGACAGCCTGTTCCGATGCTTTGCAAACGTTTTAGTGAAGAAATTTTTCCTAATATCCAATTTAAACCCGGTGCGGCTTGAAGCCATTTCCTCTTGTACTGTCACTTTTTACCTGGGAGAAGAGACCCTCACCTGGCTGCACCCTCTGTTCAGGTAGTTGCAGAGAGTGGTAAGGTCTCCTCTGAGCATCTTTTTCTCCAAGTTAAACAGCCCCAGCTCCCTCAGCCATTCCTCACCAGACCTGTGCTCCAGACCCTCCCTCAGCTCTCTTGCCCTTCTCTGGACATGCTCCAGCACCTCAGTGTCTTTATTGTAGTGAGGGGCCCAAAAATGAACACAGCACTTGAGGCACAGCCTCACCAGTGCCAAGTAAAGAGGGACAATCACTGCCCTGCTCCTGGTGCCATACTGTTGCTGATACAGGCCAGGATGCCATTATCCTTTTTGTCCATGTGGGCACATGGCTGGCTCATGTTCAGCTGGATGCTGACCAGCAGCCTCAGGTCCTTTTCTGCTGAGCCACCTTCCAGCCACTCAGTCCCCAGCCTGTAGCACTGCATGGGGTTGTTGTGACCCAAGACCAGGACTTGGCACTCAGCCTTGTTGCACCTCATTCCACTGGTCTGAGCAGCCTGTGTTTGCATGGTTGCTTAGAGTACATGCACTCCAGATGGTTCTTTGGAAGAATATATGCAAAAATAACCACCCCAAAATCTCCAGTGTTTCTGGCCAAGTGATGAAAGGCAGATGTTATGCCGTGACTGTGACCTGTGATCACACCTTTTTCATGTGCTCAATATCTAATAGTTCCTTGAAGGGGTGGACCATCGTGCATCCTCAAGTTGACTGGGCTGCACACACAGAGCTAAGTTCCTGAATGTTGCCAGAGGCCTCTGGGGGAAACTAAAGGGCAGACAAACATCAGAATAACACATTCAAGTTACTCCTTACTGTCCTCTTCTTCTTTATGCAACTGATAGCAGACTGAGCATATTTATCTTGTGGCAGCAGCACACATCAAGTTGCTATCACTGTGGGGAATTCTGTAACCCCTCCTTATTCACGTGACAGAAGCATTTTCTGGTTATAAAATACTATCAGATCCAAACAAGACTTGAACTGCAGCTATTGTTAGTTGACTGTGTTGTTTGCATTCCTCTGCCAGAAACAATGGAAGTGTGCTGATTCTCCTGGAGGACACTGTCATAAACACACCTCCTGATTTCTTTGCCACAAGTCACTGACAGGTGAGCTGCCATAACTTCATGATGGCTCTTAAGGCTCTCCTTCACTGCCTTTTAGCCAGCTAGGCTACAGAGCACTGTTGTTGTGGATGCAGTCCTCTTGAATTCATCCAACATCTTTTGCCATCCATTTTGCAATATGGCATTTCTCAGAAGTTTCTTTGTAAATTTACAAAGCAGGTGGACATATATAGGATGTGATGGTCAGCTTTTCATATTCCTTTTGTGATCACTTCAGTGCACCAGGTTAGCTGACCCCTTTTTAACACACTGGCATTTGTTAACAAGGTCCATAGTTTTGGGGAAATGTTATCTCAGCCCTTCTGCTGGTGCTGCTTAACACTGGGGGTCTAAGTCAGTAGCAGGTTGAGACTCTTGCAGAGTTTGCAGAGTTTGACTCAAGGATGTGAGAATTCACTGCCTCCTCCAATATGAACAGGAAACATTTACAGATGCTCCCAGCAGAGTCTTCAAAGGGTGAGGCAGGAAAACATGTGGTGAACATGTGGACTTCTGTGGGAGGTGGTTCTGCCTGATGAATATTTTTCCTCTGTCAGCTTATGATACAGACAGCAGACCCTGAGGGAACAGTGGGGTCATGCCTAGGACTGAAAGCTCTGCTTGTGCTGAAGCAACAGGCAGAGCTGCCATTGCAACCATTTGTATTTCCAACAGTTACACACTGCGAAACCACCAATTTGCTGTAGTGGGACAAACATGGTATTGCAAGGAAAGGTGGGCACATTCTGTAATGGACATTTCCTCAGCCTTGAGTCTTTTCATTTTGTGGCAGCTTATCAGCAGAGGGAGAAAGAAAGGGAACTCCTCCTGCTTTGCTTCACTGCTTTTTACCAACTAATTATCACTTATATGTCGTACTTGTATAACTGACAATCCCAAAATTAATTAAATCCTTCCAATCCTTAGAACTCCAAACAGTTGGGCTGCCGTATTTAACCATTGTATTTAATCAGTCAGTAGCGGAAGGAAACTCTTGTTTAGAACAGAAAATGGTCTGCATTGTTCAGCCTCTCCTTGTATCTTCCAGAACCCAGATTCTTAAAGAAAAATCTCCTTAAAGTTTGCAAACAGAAGTCAAATAAAAAAGCCTTCTGCTTGTTCTTCATGCAAATAACACCACAAGAGCCCACACTCTTTGTCACTCATGACCCTGCACTGAACATAATGTGTACACAGGATAATTTTATTTCTCTGGCTCATCCCGTGAAGAAACAAACCATTCCTTCCTTTCCGCCTTGATCTTCAGCTCAAAGAGCAAAGCTCGGCCTATTGCATGCATGCAGAACTATTTCTGATGTATTAGCATGACCTCAGCAGCTTCTGCACTACAGATTTGTGAGGAAACTACTTGATTTGTGTGGAAATGAATTGAAACAGGATTCCAAGAAAGAAGGAAAATCTGAAAACTGCTCAAGTGCCTTAGCAATGCTTTCTTTAGTTGATCAAAAACTGGGGAGGTCAGGAAGAGGCTGCCAGTTGTTAGCACAAAGAAGTTTTCCACTCAGCGGAGTGCTGTATGTCCTTCATGGCATATGCCATTTTCCTCCAGCAAAGAAGCCATCATTTTTTTTCTTTTTATCAGCTAAGATGAATAGTATTTTAAACAGCACCGTGCATCATCCAAAATTGTCTCAGTATTCTCAGAACCAAGAAGGCAAGTCCAAAGATTTTCATGCACAAAGAAGTTAGAATTCTGTTTCTCTGGATATAGTTTGTCTCAATGATTCAGCCATTTCAGTATGAATGTGATTGGTTTAATGAACAAAGTAGGAAAATAACAACATCACAGAATATGCTGAGTTGGAAGGGACCCATAAGGGTCATCAGGACCAGCTTTTAGCCCTGCATAGCGCCATCCCCAAGAGTCACAGCATGTGCCTCAGAGCACCTACTGTGCAGCAAAGTAGAAAAAATAATTGAAGATGGCTCCTTTTCAGTTACCCTGGGTGGCTCATGAATGCTGGATAAAATGAAAGCCAATGAAAAATAATAATTTTGTCACTGAAGGATCCTGACACGACTTTAAGTCCAGGCCGCTAACAGAGAAGGGAGGAATGGAGATGACATTCTTTCGTGTTCCAGAGTAAAGTCACACTTCAAGCAAAGAAAGAGTGGGATAATCTCCAGACCCAGATTCCTCAGTAAAGGATGTGACGCTTTTCAGGAACTGTGATATTCTGATATTTTGCATCTGGTCAACAATATTTTTGATGTACTGGGAAAATAAGAGAAGCATACAAGTGAAACACAGGTGTCGTGGGTTGACCGAGTCTGATGGACAGATCTCTCGACCAGTCATGCTTCTCGAAAATTCCATATTTAAGCCAGTGGAGACACAGGAAGTGTCCCTTTTTCTTCTGCTTGAACTTCCCTGTGGGGAGTGTGTGTGGGGGAATTTGGCCAGGGCTCTTCGGAGCGGCCCTGGGCCTCCCCTCCCCTGGCCCCGGCAGGCACGGGCCCCGGCTCCGGGAGAGTCCCCTCGGAGCCGTGGGCAGCAGCTGCTGCTGCAGAGCCGAGACCGTCTGAAGC
>VZRV01010291.1:391859-614483 GCA_013398115.1 Falcunculus frontatus | reverse complement strand
CCCCTCCCCTCCCCTCCTCTCTTTCCTTTTCTTTCCATTTCCACCTTAAATATTTCTATTTGCTTTATAGTTTGCTTCATTTTCTAGAGTTTCTTTCTTAAAATGGTGCGGCTTTGTACTACATTTATTTGGCATGATCTCTTCTTATATAAACTTAATGCTGAACCTTTCAAATAGGGTTCCTATTCTGGTTCCTAATTTTGTTATTGTAAGACCTAAGATCTTGTTCTGTGAAGTCTACTGACTGGCATGCTGATTGCTGCTTTCTGAACTCTCTTGCTAAATTTATGCTTGCTCTAGGGACAGAGATACAGAGTCTTTAATTTTTTCTTTGCAAAATCTAGTGTCTCGTAAACTTAATGTGGATCTGCTTTGCAGTGGCACGCTTAATTTTGCTCTACAGACCTGACCTTCATGAGTTGCAAGTTAATCTTAATTCCAGCCATAATTTAAGCAGTGACACCTTCATTATTTCACTGATAAACCTAATTTTGCTTGTCCCAGAAATATTCTGTGATTAATTTCTAAAGAATTGACTTTGAAACATCTTTACTGGAAAAGGTAATTGGGAAACACAACAGAATGATTACAATTATCGAATACTAATATTTAATGAAAAAATAGCCAGGAAATTTAATTTTATATACAAAAGGAATTGAAACTTAGTAATTAAATTCCTAGAAACTTCAAAATATGAAGAAAGATGACTATTCTGTTTACAGTTGCATCTTTCCCTTTTTCTGAAAGGAAGCAGGGGTCTCAACGTAGCTGCTGGTGAGAAGCTCAGCATGCTGCGAACCTGAGGTCAGAAGAATATTTTTCCAGATGAGAGGAGGTTTTTCACTGTCTAATCATTATTATTGATTTGTATTATCATAAGCAGCTGTATTTAATTAGTTCCTCTTTTTTTTTTTCCTAGGAAGAATCTACCTCTGTTTACTCCAATTTTGGGTTTGTGCTAATCCTCACCAATATAGTTTTGTTCTGTGGTCAGTTGTGTAGCCGGGCAGTTCTTCCTGTCTGTCTGTCACCATGCCTCAGCCTACTGGGTGCTATCTACATACCCTGTGGAAAAATAGTTCCCATGTTTTCCCTAAGAAACCTCATGGGTACAGTTCTCAGTAAATCTGAGGTCTCTTATCTAATTGAAGTCCAGTTTTCACTGTATAGCTCCTACTTCACCAAGCTATAAATACATTGTTTATTCATAAACACTGTTCTTGAGTAGATAATACCTGAGGCAGGTTTTCCTTGTGAGTATCTTCAGGAATTACTACGTCTAAAACGACATTGGGATTTGCTGCTTCCCCCTGCTTTGACCCAGACCTGCCATACTTTGGTGGTGTTGTTCTCATGAGTGGTGGTTGTTCCTGTCCACTTCTTTGCACTTCCACTGCTTCAGCACCTGAGTATCTCATGAGCTTATTCTCCTACACTGTTCTCCTACACTCTTATGAGATCCTACACTGCTGTGATGACTCTTGAGTTTTTCAATGGTTACAATGGAGATTTTTGCCAGTGCAAGTAATTGTTCTCCATCTTCTAGATCTGGGTGTTTCCTGTCTTGGACAAATGAACTCCTTTGAGTGGCTTTCACAGATGGCCATCAGAAGGACCCTGGTGGTAGTGTGCCTTGTAGCTTTGTGATCAGGCATGGAGGAAGGATCCCCCAAAAGCAACTTCTCCACATAATTTTGTTGTTCTTTACCCAGTTCTTTCCCCCACAGTCCATCCATTAAGTGCTGCAGGACCCTGTTCTGCAGTCAGCTCCCTGCATCCAGGGAACCGTTACCTGAGTGCTACAGAGATATTCCCTGGATACCTCGATGATATCCTTTGTATGGGAGTGCTATGGCTAAAGTCAACATATTTGAGTGGTGAAAGCTTAAAGTGACTTTGTCCTTGGGTTTTCAGCAGTGGTTGGTGTTCAGATAATACAGCAATTTAACTGTTGAGATGGAACATTGTCTCCGCTGAAGCATTACCAATACAGCAAATAGAACGCTGTACTGAGTCAACCTCAGTTATCTTTTCCTGTTTGATATTCAGTACTGTTGAGCTCAGGGAGCCAGCTACCTGCTTGGTGCTGTGCTTTGCCAAATAGTCCTCTGGAAGAGCGTAAGGTAACAAACCCCTTACACTCTGTTGACTTTTCCAGTAGGACTTCAGGAAGGCAAATTTGACTAATTATGAGGTGGAAGTAACTCAGTACTTCCATGAAGCAAATTCTCTAGTATCACTGGTATATTTACTATACATGCCTGCTGAATGGGATTACTGGGAGTGATCTGGAACTCCCCAGCTCTGCTGGACAAGTCACAGCATTCCTAGGAACACAAGTATGTTTCTGAAATGCACACGCATGTACTGGTGTGCACAAGGCAGCGCATTCTCAAGCTCTTCATTCAAACAAAACAAAAGCATAATGAAACTTCCTACAGTGATCCTCCCACTGAGTTACAACTCTGAGTTAAGATGTGACATCACATGTCAAAGATTTTGTCGCTGCTTTGTTCCCTGCTTTGTAGGGACAGATACGACACTAGACACTGCCCATATCTAGGTAAATTGCAGCCCTTCATTATTTATCCCTATCAGTCTCTACATGGTGAGATTTCCCTTAAGATTTTCAACTTAGCTGACCTGTCTGAAGCACTATGACTCCGTCACTACAGGGTCTGAATGCTTTTATGCCTGTAATGTCACTCAACTCACAACCCCACATGCGCTTGAGCAGTATCACTGCCCCTCTTGCACAGGCAAAACCAGGAATGTTGAAGGGTAAGAGCCCTGACAGACAAGCCCACAGAGCAGGTGAGTGCCTTGCCCCTGTACAATCTTCACGTCATTATCTCTAGGTACTGCATGGAGACTCAGGACCTCTACAACAGAAAGCAATGACCAACAGCATCAGGTCAAGTTTTACTGTAGTGGCCAGGCTTGGGGGTGGGGTGGGACTTTGCCGAAAAAGTATCAAAGCATTAATAGATACTTCTTTCACTCTTCTTTCCAGGAATGAAGAGTGAAAGAAGGATAAGGAAAGAAAGAACAGTATGCTGGCAAGTACACTGGATATAAAAGGAGATCTCTGCAATTCGAGACCAATAAAATCCCCTTATCGCTGTTTGCTTGTATTTTTTGCAAAACACTGGACTACTGAGAGGATGTACGAACCAAATGTCCTCCTGCTGTGTTCTTTTTCTCCCCTCACAGTTTCAAGATATTCTTCATAATAAAATTTAAGGACAATTAAATGTCTTTCCAAACAACAAGATAGCAGCCAGAGGCAAAGTCCCCTAGTGTCCAGCTCCATTGTAAGCTTTCAGACTGAGACTTGTCTTCTCTCTGAAGTTCTGGGTTTCTCCAGTGTCAGATTTAAAAAAAAATACCTTTTTTTTTTTTTTTTAATAGTGTTTAGTCCCTAACAAGAAGCCATATCATATTTACACAGTCAACTGTATCAGCCATGTCTGAAAAACTGGAAACTCCTACAGTGAGGGAGCTGACCAGTGCTTTCAACACATGATTTAAAACCAGTATTTATTGTTTTTGTAGCTTTTGGCTACATAGGCAAAACACAGCCAGTTAAAAAAATAAAATTAAAAAAAAAATCTGAAAAATGTCTCACAGGACTTAGATGCTTTCCCTTCTGTGCCTTTTTTCTGGCTAACAGGACTAAACCACAAAGCATATAGCATCCTTTCTGCTCTGGACACTGGGAGGTACACCAATGACTAACTATCCCTGGGGGGCTTTCTAGACCTCCAGACACATCGTCGTTGTTGTTCTGCTAACGCAGTAAGTTTAATTTGTTCCAAATTGGGATCCTCTTAATCCTACTGATTTTCTTTCTGCTTCTTGTCTGTCTTTACTGTGATCAGAAACCTTCAGGTTTGCACTAGTACAGCCATCTTCCTCAAGACAGTCTATCATTTCTTTGGCCGCATGAAATGTGAATATTATTTCAGCTGTCTCCTTCAGTATAATAATGGTGTTCCAATGCAATACCAACCCTACAAGAATACCTGCTAAAATTAAAAAAAATATATAACTAAACAAACAAAAATCTAAATAAAATATCTGTTATACGATCCAACAAAATTATTAGAGGGGAAGGCACCCTATGTGTTTTTTTAAAAAAACAACCCCTTGTGGATGCCTAGTTCAGCATTTATCTTCCCCTGGCTGTTCAGTGAAGAGGCACAAATGCACTCAGACAGGAAAAAGTACACGAAATCACACGTGTGAAGCATGAAACCTTTCTGTGGTTGTTTTCTTTCTATTCCATCAGGTATTATTGTAGGTCCTATACTGTGGTATTGGGGGTGGGGGGGTTATGCTCTGGGGGTGCTTCAATGAGCTGGTCTGCAGAGCTCTTCTGTCTATTTATACTCTTGTAAATATCTCTCTGAAATGGTGCAGAGCTAGCTAAAATTAAAATCACATGTCTTTCCAGTTGTAGCCAGTCAATGAGAATAGAGGCATTCCTGTATCCTATTAGAGGATCCCTGTGATATTTCAGACATCTTGAGGTTGCTGTCAGCAGGCCTGTCCCTTCTAAAGCTGACTCTAGCCCTGTGAGAAGCTCACCCTCACAACTGTCATTATTGCCACGCTAATTGCCTGAGGAGGTAGGCAGTCAATAAAAGCTCTCTCTTGCTCCTACGACCGTGGAAAAAAGGCTGCTCCCCTGCAAATAACCTGCGCTGGAAGGCTCCTAGAACCTGGTAGGCAGTCCTGCTCGAGTGGAGGCTGCCATGGAGCCAGTCCTGTGTTCAGAAGAAAGCTCAGAGGGTGTAATACATCAGAAGGGGCAGAGAAGCAAGAGGAGCAGGCAGCAGAGCTCACGTGGATTTGGATAGACCAGTTTAACACATGGTGTGAACCAGGGAAGTAAAGTATGAGTGGGATGTTAAACACATATAACCTCATATGTTAACAGTCACCACAAGAGGCAGGCAGGCAGGAAGGAAGGAAGGAAGGAAGGAAGGAAGGACTTTGAAGCAGGAGGAGATAGAGACACATAATGTCATACCACTCCCTCCTTTAGCCTCGTTCCATGAAAGTGGTAAATTTTCTCAGACTCTGTAAGACATTTCAAGTTTCCAAATGTGCTAGTATCATCTGGTAAATCACCTGCCATCTCATTTGCTTACTACCACCACAGAACAAAAATGTCTTTCATTTGCAAAATGAGATGTGACCAAGCAATTGCTTATGGTTATTACATGGCCACAGTGGACTTCCCCCACACAGAGCTGCACTGCAGCATGAGGCTGTGCACCACAAAAGGAAGTCTAGTGTATCTGAGACTTCAACAGCTCAGGTCACGCCAGGTATCAGTTCCTCTGCCAGTATGGCTTCTGCGGTCTTTAATATCATGGCAGAGATGTTTTCAGCTGCAGCCTTGGATCCTTGCTCTCAGCTGTGCAGACAGGTAGATGAAACCAGATGAACCAATGTGGGCAAAGTGTTGCACACTCACCTCTGACCATGGTTTTCCTGGCAAAATTGGAGGCTGCAGTCACCGAGGTCTATAAACCATTGATAAGGATGGAGGGTGTGTGGTGTGAGGGAGCAGTGCCTTCCCTGCCTCTCTTCCCAAACAGCAGCTGTCTTCAGAAACACATGTCTGCAAAGTATTTCAGAAGAGGCAGTCCTCAGCTTAAACACCACTGCCAATCAAGCTTGTCAGAAATAAGCTTTTAGCCATAAAAACAGAACTGAAGAACAACCTCTCTCCCTGTTTTCCTTCTAAAATGTCTTGTTGAACCACACTTCTCTGTTTACAGGTGAGGGTAGTGACTGCTGATCTGATATGCAGTGACTAGCTGTGTGCATGCAAGTAAGAAAAAACTGTCGTAAAATAAAAAGAAATAAGAATTTTTATTGAAGGGTGTGATGTTTCCTCCTCATTTTAGCCAAGGAATACAGTTTATGTCCTAGAACAGAAAAATATTCATTTCTCTTATTTTAGGCACATTTTAGGGCTTTTTTTCTTTTCCTTCCTGTCTGAAGGCCTTCTCCTAAGTCAGCTGCTGAAAGTATTCAGCTATCGATTTTTTTCATTAGCCACCATTACCACAGCTAAACAGATGCAGTTAAGAATTTCACCAAATTAAAGTTGCAAAGCAAATGCACAGGTTCATCTTTCATCCCACATTTAGCCAACCCTAAACAAGAGAGTACTCTTGTGAAAGGAATACTGCAAGGCTGAGATGACAGAGAAGGTAAAACCAAGAGCCACAGGGATTCTAGATTATACACAGTGTGAAGGATAACAACCGAAAATTTAGAAAATGATTATATTCTTTAGGAATATTATTTACTTACAAACTCGGGGGGTTTTTTGAGGTGATACAAGCTACATTTTACCCTTGGTACATATTTTCTAACCAGATTATACAAGAAATTTATTTCAGGAAAGAGGGTGAGAGAACTTGCTGCCTTGTGAGGATCTTGGGCCTCTCTGAGGTCATCAGTAGTCCTTGGAGGTAGAAATAACACCTTCTGTGGGGCTTTTTTATTTTTCTGGTGCAAGGGTGACAGGGTCACCATCAGCAGGGAGGAGATGAAAGCAAAGATATATGGGAAAAGGATCTCATGGGAAAAGGAGTGGAAAAAGAGGGGCTTCAAAATACAGCTCATTCCCAAACTGGAGTTTCTCACACATATGTATTTTAACTTTGCTTTCTGGTAGTATCGTTTGCATGAAAAATGCTTGTGCCCCTGTAGCACTCACTTTGCACAGACAGTATTTTCTGAAATATAATTCCTTCTTTGTTTTCTGACTTGTTAGGATCTAGATGCTACAAGTACCATACTCCTGAAAGGTGGCACTGAACCATATGCTGCACAGATCATGTAATGGCATTACGTCTAAGAACTTAAAAATACATTAACTGCAATAAGTGTTTTAAAAAATAATGGGTTTTCACTTCTCTGGAAACAAGGAACTGTGCAGCTGAGAGAGACTTGGATGACAGGCATCAAGCTCAAACTGCAGTATGCCCAAAGTCTGGTGATGTTTGGATGAAGAACTTTTCATCTGAAAATTTTCATTTGAAAATTTCATTTGAATTTCATTTTCGTTGGCTACCACAATGAACGTTGAATCTAGCACTATATGCAACACTGAACTCTCTCAAATCTCATTTGGATGAAAAATCTTGGGCTGGGCACCTCTCTGCTGACCATCTCTGGCAAAACCTGAGGATATCAAATTTGTGCCTGGTGAACCTTATGTTGATTTCTGCCCTCTACTAGAAGGGAATCCAGAGGCACTCACACAGTGACAACAAACTGGAAATGCAGTTGGTGATAGAGAAGTATCTCCTTGCACACACATGTGGGTGATGCCTCTTATGTTATGCTCTCTTGACAGCTGAACAGTTTCACCTGTTAAACTGCTAATTTGGATGATGATACAGGAACTGAAATAGTTGTGAAATCGCAGGTCTGAAGCACTTTTGCAAGTGCAGTGAGGATTTTAAGATCATGGGTAAAGAATAAAAACCCCCAAACCATCACATTGTGCCATTTTTACACTCAGTAGTTGCAGTGTAAATTTGTTTCTTCGGGTCCTAAATAAGTGGTGTGGCAGTCACATGTGGGTCACAGAAGCAAGTACCTATCCTTTCTTGTTAGACTGGCATTCAGGGGACAGCTATCATAGACTTACCAGTGATTGCCAGATTTCTTCTAAGTTATGGCTATCATTATATGGCTATGTTGGCTTGTGGGTATGTTGTTCTGCTTGAGAATGGAAGTGTTTTGTTGGAGAGCTCTGGGAAAAAGGCAAGTAAATATGTTCAGGAATAAATAACTGTGAGAATGTAGATGAAATTATGAATGACACTATAAAGTTAAACATGAACGAATGGAGCTATTACAAAGAGAAGAAACTTCTATCAAAGGACAAGAAAGCACTGTATGGTGCAATATGTTCTCACAGTGTAGTCAGCTCAAGTGAGAATCTCAGTCCCTTTCAAGATTTCACTGATGACCTCTTCTCTATGACCATTAAAGGGTTTTATATTGCAGTGAATCTAATTAAAGACTACTATTTGTAACTTCTTGTTCTTTCTCCCTCTTTTCTGTAGGTTTTGTCTACACAGAAACCTGGTCCAGTGTTGCTTGGTGGGTATTTTTAACTAAACAATTAAATCAATACAGAACCTCTGTAAGTGCCTAAATAAGAAGGATGGACAGTCTCTTACCCCTAAACTTTCTGGTTCTTTCACTGCTTGGAATGGCCCAAACAGGAGAGATGGGGTAAAACCAAGCCTCTATGTTTGAGTCTTGCTTATATTCTGCTTATTTAGCTTTTTTTTCCTTTTTGTGCCATTTCCACCAACAGCCTAAGGAAGGATCATATACAAAACAGGAGTGTATGGTTCAAGAACAAGCATTCACTGCAAGGAAATTTTCCCAATGTAAGGAGCTACTGAAAGAACAAAGAGCTGTAATACATTTCCCTATTTAGCTTCTAATCAACATTATGGCTATTTACATGTAAGAGGATTTTTGTCCTGATAAGCATGTAGTATGCTGCCAAACACAAGAAAATAGCCCAGTTCTGCATCTGAAGGTTTGAGCTGGTGTTTTTTGGGCTTTATGGAACCTTAGGGATTTCCTGTTAGTAACCATGTCCTGCCTTGCACAAGCTATAGGTTTTCCCCGTTTCCTTGGCCTGCCTTTCGTTCTTTGTGACTCCTCAGACTTCCTTCTGTCAGCCCTTGCAGATGTGAATTCTCTTGCAGGGATAATGCAGAATTTCAAAGCAATTAGGAGGTGTGTGGTTAACCTTCACAAATCTTCACGACTGGTATCACTTAACATTACTCTAAACAGCTTCAGGGTAATTAAGCCACTGGTTCTGTCTTTCTGGTTTTGCTTCTGCTGCTCATAAGTTTAAAATCACAACTGGAAGCTTTATGTTTTCTGAGCTGATAGCAGAATACATATCCAGGCTATGTGTATGTGCAATGAGTGGGCTGGTAGAAGTAGGCAGCGGGGAAACTGCTGAGATGGGCTTTTGGAAAAACTTCAGGCCCAACAGAAACCCACAGCATACTTTCCAAAAGCAAAACCCCAATAAAACCTCATTGGATTCATGGTCTAATTTAATTTCTTCCCCTGCAAGCTTCATGGAAGCAGGGGAGCTGGTGACTCAGTCTATCGCTGCCTGCAGAGCCGTTCTGCAGCCTTAATGGTGGTGACAAGAAGGAGTCACGGGTGTGAGTCACACTCTGAGCAGTTTGCAGCATCAAGCTGTGTTTCAGGAGGAGCCCTGTGCATCTCAGCTTCACTTCAAGTGTGTGTTCTCATCATTTGCAGTTGTGTTAAATGCCTTGTAAGAGCTGTAAATTTTACCCTCTTCCCAGGGAGAGAGGGAGGTGGCTGCATTACTACACCCAGACACAGCTTCACCACCTCTAGTGAGTGCAAAGGAGGGGTCAGCCGCAGTTTGTGTGTTTCTCTCTGTCCCCCCGTTTAGGTGATTCTCTCTGCCTCCCATTTTTGGGCAAGGAGGGCGTGTGTGTATTTCACAGACCTGTGCCCAAACCTACAGTCAGCAGCCAACCCCTTCTCACCAAAGTGCCAAACATTTCTAGCTTGTGCTTCCCACACTTCAGCTGCTGTTCCCCTAGTCCAGGATTGATGCAAGTGTCAGCTTAACCCTGAAGAGGCGACACTGCCTTGTTTAACTTCAGCTTATTTCACTTTATCTAGAACAAGTGCTTTCCCTGCCAGTTTTGTTTTTTTTCTCTGTCCACTCTTTGCCTCATCCCAAAAAGGATTGGAGAGGAATTCATTTCCAGCTGTGCAGAAAAAGAAGGAGAAAAGAGAGCAAAACAATTCGCAGTGCAGCCAAATTTCAACTGAAAGATGACATTGCCTTTACTGAGCTGTAAATACAGATGACATGCTGCTCTTTTATGAAGGAACAGGGAAAGAGAAAGTGTAACTCCATCAGTACGAGTTAAGATATCTGCAATATCATGAATTTAACAGCATTTCACATTGCAGTATGGAGAATGCTTAGCCCAAGACCTAGAAGATGAAAGGACTGAAGCAGGAGGAAATTGCTTCCACTTCTGAAAAGATCACTACATTATTAATAGACTCCTGGGCAAAAGCTTCTTTATTGCACTGGTGTTACAGGAAGTCCAGTCTTAAGAAGATGGTACTCACAGACAGTGACTCAGGATACAGCAGTGTCACAAGAAAAGAGAGCTACTGGAAAGGTGTATGCTGTTCATCCACAAGATGTGAGGCAACACTGTAGAAAACTGCTATGCACTCACAGTTGTAATTTTGCCCTGAATAAACATAGAGCCTAATTCCTTCTGATTTATACTGAGCTCTGCCTGACATGAAACTGGTGCCTTTTTCCCCTTTTCCAAGTTTCAAACCATGAAAATTCAGAATACAGCTAGACTCCATTTCAACCAGTTTCTACTCCTCTGTTAGGATCTAACCTAACAGAGAGGGTTCTTGGCTTAGGATTTATATGCCAAGTGGGGATTTTACCACGACTTGGAGCTCAGACTCCCAGCCTGTGGTTCAAGGCAATATGCAGGACTTGGAGTGACATAATTTCAGTAAAAATCTTTCCTTTCCTTTCCCCTAAACTGGGACCATCATTCCCCACCTTCTTGCTGCTCTCAGTCTGTTGTTCCAGGTGCTTTTTTGGTACCTCTGTCCTGCTCAGGTACAGAGATGTTTCCATAACACAGACGCAAGAAGTGTTCATTGTTTTTTATGCCGAGGTCAGTGTGCAGTGTGCAGGTCTGCAGCTGGCAGACCCAAATGGCCACGGCTGGACTGAGTGTGTGGGAGCCAGTGCATGGCTGTGCCAGCCGGCTCTCAGGGCCACCCTGCCTTTGGGCAGGAATCCCTCCTACCTGTGGGGAAGGATCTCTGTCTCTGCTTCCAAACAAACTTCCTTTCTGCAAGGCAGCACCGCTTGCCAGAAAACCGCACGTGGCTGTGGCTGAAATACCAAGAGCATGATTCTGTCTCAGGGATTTGCTGCCTTCACGCTGGGCTCCAGCTGTGCTTTCGTGGCAGATGACATCAGCAGCACTCCTCAAGCCCAGCATATAATATTCTCCAAGCAATGCAGAAACTAATTAATTCCAAGTGTGCCCTTAATCTCATAACACAGCTTGTATATGCCTTTACTTGTGCACATGCAGGAACCAAGCCTTCTTTCTCCCCATCCTAAATGGTCTTCAAGTAACTAACATTAAATAAACATGCAAGGTTGTATATATTCCCTACAGACTGCATGACGTTTTCGCAATGTGGGTCTCATTAAGATAAAGTGGGCTAAAGGAATTGCAAACCTGGCATTCAGTAATAAAACAATCATGACAATCCTTGTGTAAGCCAAAGCTTTCAGAGAAATTTACCACCAAATTCAACATTTCAAAAAGTGTCTTTTATTTTCATATGTGCGACTACAGCACTTCATCAATTCATGTCCTAACTATCTCACACTGAATACAAACTAATAGGGGCACCAAAAAATCAGGAGCCATCAGTCTCGTCTCAGTCCTGCAGCTTTTTGATCAAAACTCAGCAGAGCTGGTAAGAAATATTTTCAGAAAATTCAGCAATTCTTAGATCACATCATAAAAATGAATCTTCACTAAGACTACGTCTCTTTTAGGGCTTGCTTTAGATCCACACCCACCTGGAAAACTCTTAAGAAGAGTTAAATATCTCACAAAGGTGTTACATCTGTTTTGACACAGTAAGAATTGGGTTTGATTAGATTGGTGTAATTTCACCAGAAGAACTCTGTGGTGCTATGATCCTCAGGTGATTGCCATCATCACAGTGAGTTTGCCACCTTTTCTGGAGCACCATACACAGCTCTGAGCCCATCTCTGCCCATGAAGTTGTTTCTTGAACTTTGCAGGCAGCTGTAGCACAAGACTATGTATTGCTGCTGCCGTTGTAGTCTTCATAATGATATGCAGCAGCGAGAAAAAGTGGTTAATAAATGTACTCCAAAATTCAAATTGAAAATGAAAAGAGAAATAACAATTTGACATTCTTGTTGGAGTTTCCTTTTTCCTGTGTTTTTTCTATCCAATAGTTGTATTTCTCTTGTTCATTCTCTGTCTCATGCAGCTGTTTGCTTGAGGCTACACTGAATGAATGAACATGAATGAAGCCCCAGGAAATGCATTTTTACAAAGTTTCTACTCTTCACAGTGGTAAAAAAAAGCTTAAAAATGTGAGTAAAGTGATTGCTGCAAGATTAGCAACTGTAAAATCAAGAGAAGGGAAATCAGTACATAGTACCAAAAATTGCTGAGGGTGTTTTCTTTTAATCTAGCTGTCCTGAGGCTTTTGTTCAGGATTTTGTGGTGTTTTGGAAATCTGCTACAGTAGGCTGGGTAGAGTGAGACTTGAAAAATCTGGGGAGACCAAAGGAACAGATCAACTGGTATCTGCTTCACTTGCATTCTAGTGCCCCTGAATGCAGACATCCAGTTAAGAGGATCCTTTCCATGAGGCCACTGACTCCTTTTTAGAGCAGAAATAGCCGGAGAGGCACCCACCCACATGAGATAAGGTGTGTACTCCTGGCCTGTTGCAATTTACCCCATTAGCACTAACTAAAGAAAAAGAACCTTGGGGCAGTGGTGGTGGTGGTGGTGTTGGACTGACACCATGCTGGCACCAGAACAGGTGACATGCTGTGATGGCAGACAGTGACTTTTGAAAGAAAATATATGTGATTGACAACCTCATCACCCAGCACTGGTACTCAGTAATGAGGCACAGCTTCCTGGAAACTGTTGCAACTCTTGAATTCTTGGGGGTTTACGGTTTTGTTAGGATTTTTTTAATCTCAGTTTTTGTCATGATGGGCAACATAATTTGCCAAAGACTTGTTCTATTTCCACCTTGGGTTACTCCCAGGCTGGGATTTTCCTTTGGTCACAGTGCCAAAAATGCCTTTGCTTGAGTGGGAAATTAACACCGAGCACAGGGGAGTGTGACCCCACAATTGGTACCATTGCTCACCAGAAAGGTGAAAGGACACCAGGTACACCAAAGGCTTTTGTGTGAGGTAGTGCAGAAAGCCTCTCTCCTTTGTGCTGGATTTACCCATACCCTTGTAAAAAAACACTGTCAGAGATTTTAACTCCAAAACACGGCCCAAAATCACATCTCTCATATCCAGATAGGTGGTGAAGCATCTGTCAGCTTTGTACAGCTCATGACCAAGCCCTGAGGACAACCACCATCCCATTATCCCTTTATGAAATGTTGCATCCAAGGGGATGATGCATAGGACAAGTGGGAGCTGTGTCACCTGTGGATCTGGAAGTGACCTCTCTGCTGGTCACAAGGAAGCAGCAGCAATGGTCTAAACATCTGATATACACCATATCACAAAACACAGCAGGGATTAAAGCGGGTAGTAATGTGGAAAATATGTTAAATATTTCTGGGCTCCTAGGGTACGGTGGGTGCCTTCCTGGGTTTAATGCAATTTAAGGGGCAGACACTCCAAAATGAGTTACCACCCCTTTTAGTTTTAACCACTCCCCTTTTTACCAGTAAGGAGAGGAACATCTGGTGTCTGGAAGTCAGGAACAGAAGAACTCATCAAATGCGCAGTGCAAACATCTCTGCCTCTCCCTTGGCCAACTGGACCCCGCCAGAGCTGGCACTGTGTTTCCCAAACTGCTGGTGTTTTGAGGGGGGGAAGAAATGGACCCACCAAGCACCAAAGAACAGTGGCCTGGCCCCAAACCACTCTGGCTCCAAGCTGCAGACAGGGATTGTGGAATCTGCCTGAAGCCGTTCAGGATTGCGAAGTGCAGCTTCTTGGGTTGCTACTTGGAGACCTGCCTGAAGCAACCTGTGGAGACAGGAAAAAAGGCTTGTGCCTTGCACCATCTCAGCTTCCCCACAAGAATGAAAGATAAAGGCAAGACAGCTCCTGCCTGAGCAGCCCTGACCTTAAAAAAGGTCCTGGCATTTCCTGACCTCCACAATTCGCTTTCCAGACAGCAGGTCTTAAAGACCTGGCATAATTTTTGGCATATGACATAGCACAGAGACATATGAAATACAATCACTTTTTGAGTTACCCAAGACAGTCCCAAATTTGATAAAGTATTCATTGCATCCAGCAGTTCAAGTGCAGAGATAAGTGATCTCCGAGGGTTTATCGCACTTCTACCCTTATTTTATCCTTTTATTCCAGACCCATTGTTTTATGAAACTCTTAAATAGGTATTACATGTTACATTATCTTATGTTCAGTCTTCCAGGAATGCAAACAAACCCTAGGTTATGCTAGGTATATTGAATTTCAATTAGACTTACGTCCTCCTTCCTATTTTTTTTTTCTTTGCTGATGCTATTGGTTTTGGTTTTCTTTCCCCGGAATCTTATTATTTTTAATTAAAAGAAATAGCTTCAACATATTTTTTCTCAAATAATGCAGACTATCTAAAGAACGCTAGAGTAGTTATTTTCATTTACTTCCTTCTAAAACTTCCATTGTAATTGGAACATGCTTTGAACGACTCCTGAAGTTCCTCTCTGGTGCTTTCCCCTTTGAATATTTTACACTATTTCTTTCACTGTTTCCTTCCTCAAGTGCTATCAGGCAGGCTTTTCAAGTTAGAGGTTGCTGTAGATAAAATGTTGCGGTGTTTCTCAGGGGAGGAGTGTTTGTCACCGTGCTTGCTCTGCCCTTGTGCTGGGGCACACCTGCAACATCAGCAAGTACTGGAGGGATCTCCTGTGGTGGGATGTCCAACAGAGCTGAGACCAGGCTGCAGGCTTTTCCTCTCATTAACATACACATGCAGAATCAAAATGCTACTGACATAGATCATTTAGGTCAACAGACAATCCCCGCATTTTTCTTCAAAGAAAGAGACGTACTACAAAGCACCACAGAAGATATGCTGATGCAGCCTGCATCAGTCGTCCTGACAGGTACTCTAAGTGATTGCACTGGGCATCACTCATGTCCACTCTTCCATTTCCGGACAATATCATTAACTCAGTAATAACATGTAAGTTCCATGTCAGCATCCCTTGGCACATTGTCCACTGTTTCCAGGAACCCACTCCTGGCAGGTAAGTGCTTTGCAAACCCCTATGGTTTCATCATCTGTTGCAGGCCAACTACGGGCACACCTCAGTGATACTGAAAAGATATTCGGGCAATCTAAAAACTGTTGTATTTGGTTTGACTCACTTCTTGCTTGGATTGCAGATAATATTCTCAGGCCTCTGCCCTTCTGTGCTGGAATCATCATCTGCCTTTTCCATAAGTGTGAACTATTTTGTCCAAGACACGCACTGTTGTCATCTCTCCATGCAAAACACACGAAGGCAACAGAATAGATCTAAAACATTGCAGAATTCATCTACAGAGTGATATCAAACTGTGAAGTTTGGGTAAGTAAGAAATGCTTAAAGAAAAAAAAAGCAGAGAAGATACAAAAATATCCTGAGTTTCAGCTGCCACAAAACCAAAAATGGATGAATACTTTTGCTGAAATTCGGAAGCAGCATCTGAAGTGGATCAAACACAGGCCTGTTATTGGAGATATGGCTCGTGCTCTTTTCAAAGTGTAAGTTGTGGCTTGCATTGCTATGATGAAAAAACAATTAGGTAGGCTTGATGTTTCCTTAATTTTCCCATGGGATTTTTTGCTTGTCTAAAGCTGAATTTGAGGTGAAACTCAGAAACCCCAGCTAAGAGGTAAGGGTCATAAGGCTGAAGTAATTGCTGATTGCAACTTGCTGAAAATGCTGAGAACAGAGATTCTTGAAGTTACTGGCAGCATTCAGTTACTTTATAAGTCCACATGACTGAGTTTTGTCTAGAAGTTTCCTGAGATTTCTGAACAAATGTCATAACATTAAGGACTCTGAAAATATCATATAATTTTAAAGAAATCTGAACACTAGTGGTGCTTCTTCATTAAAACATGGAATTTTTTTGTCCCCTTGTAGGGACAAAGGGTAAGCTGCTAAAATAAGAAGGAGGCCGTGACAGTGATTGAAGAGACCAGTCACTTTCACAGGGTGCCTGACAGGATGGAACCCAGCAACAACCCAACTCTGGAAAACCTCCTGATTTATGCTATGGACATCTGCATGCATTTCATGATGGTATCCAAAACGTTGTGGCCTTAGAGGCAGACAAGCACCACTCCCAGCTCTGAGAGAGTCTACAGGTTCCTAGTGTAGTCCTGACCAAGAGTGGTCCAACCTAGCGTTCAAGAGCTGCTTGAGGTTCATTGTGCTCTCCTCTGTACAGGCAAGACAATACCTCCTCCTACAGCTGTCTCCTCCCCTGCTTTGTTGCTGTAGCTCGGGTTGCATCCACTCTCAGGTATTTCTTGCTCCCACTCCCAGATCCTGAGTCTCTCCCCAGATTTCTGAGATGTAGGGTTTCAGCCCAACCAACTGCACTTTGACTCGCTCCAAACATCCTGGCCCTTTGTGACACCCCCTGCAAGTTCCAAGGGGTCACTGCAGGAAAATACTGTGGTGGCATTGCAGTTGCTTCCCTACAAAGCTGTGAAAACACAATTTCCTTCCTATTGCCTCTGAAAGCCACTTCATCAGCTTTGCTAGGTCCCCTGTTCCACCTCCTAGGCAGGCTTCACCTCTCAAGTTTTTGTACGAAAATGATTTTTATTTCTTCTTATCTCCTTAACACATGCACAAAATACATGATGGTTGTATCATTTGTAACCTGTTTGACAGTTTATGTGCAACTGCACCTTCTCTAAACTAAGCACTCTTAGCTGTCTGCAGGAGAAGTCAGGTAATATTTTCTAACTTTATTGTGGCTTTTGTTTGTCTCTGTCTTTCAGAAAGTGAGGAAGCAAATACACATTCCTGCCAAGGCTTCCTGAGCTTCAAGTAATTTGAGGGACTTGTCCCCCAGCTGAATCTGTTTACTTTGAAGTGTCTTCTTTCACTGTTAACACCTTCTTCAACCTCTCCTGAAAGTGCTTGCATATAAAATCACTTAGCTGAACTGACAGTGCGGTTATACGGGTCTGCTTTTATGGAGGGAAAAAAGTGGTTGTCTTTGCCAAAAAGAGTTTAAATGCACTCACTCTTCACAGAAATAGGGCCACTAGACCTTGTAGCTGTCCGGGGAAAGAAAATAATGCAGTAGTTTTAATGACAAATAGAAGTTAAATATCACTGTCAAAGCCATCCCTATCTCTAAAGGGATGTCTCTGGCTACAAAAATTCAACTTTCGTGACCTTTTTCTTCTGTCTTTTTTGGAAGCAAACAGCTGGTTCCAATTACCCTGTAGGAATGCCGACCCCGGGATGGTGCAGAAGGGAATGTGCCATACGAAACCTGCAGCCTTGATGGAGAAGGGAAAGGAGTGTCCTGCAAAGATCATTGAATAATGATGACTAATGACCCATTTCCTATGTACACGATCTATCTGGAGACATTATCTGATCTACTTGTGTTGTTTCAGCTTCCCTTCTAAAACAAATGTGTTTCAGATCACAGAAGCCACTGGACTGACTCAGGGAGAATATATGCTTCACTGCTATATGTTTCTTAAATCTATTAAAAATACCAACAAAATACAATCTTCCCCACTTCAGAAATGACTGCCTAGAGGCAAAAATTAATCCCTTATCTTTCTGTGCCCACTCCCAGGCATTAAGATTTCTGTAACCTTGTTGACATTACCCCATGCCACAAACACAAAATGTCTTTAATTATGGAAATGGAACACTAATGTCTACAGATATTTAGCTTCTAATCAGTTATTTTGGTTTCAGGCACATAGAAAAAGCTTGTGTGCCTGTCACCTGATCTGTTTTTTGGTCAGTAATGGATGTGTTTGTCTAGTACGAGGTGCCATCCCTCCCAGTAAACCTTGCACTGTTAACCATCAGTAAAGTCACACTGAGGTGACACACTTAGCAGCAGTGGCTCCAAACACACACACAGTTGTGTGAAAGACAGCTGACCAGTGGGACATGCCACACATGCTTAATATATGTGGGAATGTACTGAATAGCCAGAAGGAAGAATGTTATTCTTCTTTTGTCCTACATGTGAAAAGTAAGATCTTTCAGACGTAAGTTGCATTATAAACAACTAGCTTGAATTTGTAATTGGAGATGGAGGCTCAGAAGAGGATAAGGGAATAGTTTTTCAATACTGAATGAGTTAAAAAATTCCATTAAAGGTTATTTGAAAAATAATGTAATGGCTATTTTACAGCTACATGTTCGTTTTTCCTGTATTCTTTCTCATGTTCAGAATAGAAGTATTTATACAAATTTTAATTACCTGCAGGCATAAAAACTGCCAAGTGACATAGGAGAAAAAAACAGCAGGAGAATTTATAAGATAAGAAAATAAGGAAAAAAGGAAGATTTCTGTCTTTGCATATGGTAAATAAGTTAAAATGTTGTAAATCAGCTAAAGAACAGCTGAAAAATCCTTAACAAAACTTTGATATTTTATTCCCGGAAGATCCAGATGCCTTGGGAGGCTCCTGACAGTCTTCCCAGAGCATGGATCAGTTGGGCTCAGGTGTTTGAGCTCTGCAAACACATCCACATCCAGTTGACTCTTATGAGGGACTTGAGCAGGAAGATCACCGCTGACATATGGGCTTAGTAATGCACAGGCGTATTTTGTATATCATCGTCATTCTGCAGCTTCAGGAAATCTGGCTTGGAAAGTCACGATGAATCTCTCCAAAGACACTTTTCTTCTGTTTTTGTAACCATCCTACTAAGAGAATTGTAATCTAAATATGGCCATGACTCATAAATGTACACTGGCTCTAGGAGAAGTACACAGTTCAACGGGTTGGTTTCAGTGGGTTTCTCAGTGGTTACTGTGAACTGCCCTGTAAAACAACTTAAGGGGAACAGACCATCTCATCGGACTGCCAGATTTCTATTTTGAGCCATGGCATTTTATCAGCTGCCCAAGAATTTATGTGGTGTCAGACAAATGCTATCAGATCCAAGCAAGTGATGATCAACCTTTCTCCGGACCGGTTTTGGGAGACCCTAAAGCTCATAACCATTCTCAGAATAATCCTCTGGGGACCAGAGGACAAATTTCAGACAAAACCATTTCCTCCAATCTTATCCTAAAATAGTTGCATTTTTTCTGGAGTGACTGTGTCTGACCAGTGTTTGAACAGAAGAGGATGGCACAAGAGGTAGTTTCCAGCCTTTGTTGCCTGTATGATGTCCAGATTCACAGCAGTAACGAAGAGTTATTTTCTTTCAAACCCTGTACACTGTAAATCTCAAAATATTAAGATACCACTGTCTGATCCTGTTCCTGTTCCTATTGGCAGAACTTTTACTACTTTTCACAGTGACAGCAAAATCTGCCTGGAAATGTTTCAGATACACCTGGACATACAGGATTTACTCCTAAGTCAGGTATGTCTTACACTTTCTATGTGTAAAGCACTTCCTCTTTCTGGCAGCAGGTTTGACCATCTCCCCATGGACAACACTCTTATTTTACGATGAAACAGAGTTAAACATTTGTGCGTCCATGTGTGTACATGCATGTACTCAGGCTCTTGTTCTGAGCAACAACAAAGAAAAGATATATATGACAGTAAGACATTGACACACAGGTCTTCTGCCTTGTAAAGGTATTTTATCTATGTTCATGAGACTGTTTTAGTCTCATATGAAGTATCTTTCACCAAAAATCTACTGCTATGTTTTAGTTACATATCCAGACTTTCAATACCACAGCACAGGAACTACAATGCAATCTGCACAACCACTCCCAAGAAAGGTTATGCCTCAAAGGCATGGAATCCTTTGAATACTTACACACTGGGGTCAACAGTCGTACTTAATATCTGTGAGATATTCTACAACGATGTTTAAGGTCGTACATGTATCTTTATGTTTAAAAGATAACTCTGTTATCAGATTTCTAAGAAATAAATAGAGACTTAATACAGGCTCCTCCACTGTCAGAAAACAAGTTACTGTCTATTATTTGACAGCACGGGAAGATGACCCCTGCAATAGATACTGGAAATAATGAAAATGTTCTCTTGAAAGGAAGAGTGACTGTGGGATGGTCCATCCAACCAGAGGAGGCTTTAAACATTTTCAGTAATGAATATGAAGGCTATCCAAAGCTCAGTGTTCCAAAATAGGAATTAAGTAGCAACAGCAAGGAGAGTGTGATCCTCCCACGGCTGCACACATCTGTGGCAGAGCCAGAGAAGCAGTCTGACAAATCAGGACTATAGCAGGGATATTGCAGGTATGCTGTGGCATTGCCCAGCTCCTTGCTTGTCCCTCCAAAATCGTAGAATTATAGAAGGGTTTGGATTAGAAGGGACATTACAGATTGTCTAGTTCCAACAAGGACAGCTTACACTGGATCAGGTTGCTCAAAGCCCCATCCAACCTGTTCTTGAACACTTCAGGGAATCCACAAACTCCCTGAGCAATCTGTGCCAGTGCCTCAAGCCCCTCACAGGAAAGAATTTCTTCCTGATATCTAATCTAAAGCCACCCTCTTTCAGTTTAAAGCCATTTCCCCTTATCCTGTCACTACATGCCTTTGTCAAAAGTCCCTCACCAGCTCTCTTGCAGGCTCCATTTATATACAGGAAGGTGCTATATGGTCTCCCTGAAACCTTCTCATCTCCAGACTGAACAACCCCCACGCTCTCAGCTGTCTTCATAGGAGAGGTGCTCCAGCCATCACCTTTACGGCCCTCCCCTGGACTCACTCCAACAGGTCCATGTCCTTCCTGTGCTGGGACCCCAGAGCTGGATGCAGTGTTCCAGGTGGGGTGTCACCAGAGAGGAGCAGAGGGGCAGAATCCCCTCCCTCCCCTGCTGCCCACGCTGCTTTGGATGCAGCCCAGGACACGTTTGGCTTTCTGGGCTGTGAGTGCTCATGGCTGAATCATGTCGAATTTTTCACCCAGCAATACCCCAGCTCCTTCTCTTCAGGGCTGCTCTCAACCCAGGGAGAGCTAGAAGTGGGGGCAGGCTCAGCCCTGCCAGGCTTTTCCACCTAGACTTCTGCCTAGCAAAGGAAAACTGAAAAAATGAAATCTCTTGTATTATGCCTCCAGCCCCACCCATCAAATAATACAGGAATATTAGAGATACTGCTAAGAACACTGACTCAAGTTTATTCCGGTGTAACTTCGCCACAAGCAATAGAGGCAGAGCTGCAGTAGCTGAAACGAACTTATTGTGTCCAAAACCCAGAATTGATAATGTGTACAATCTACTGCATGGATCTCTCAGCTGGAGCTCATGTCCTTACCTTATAAAAGAACAAATATATCTCACAGGTGAAGTGAAGGACAAAAACATTAATGCTAATTAAAATGGCACTCAAAGCAGACTATTACTTCATTGCTCAGGCTGAAATGCCTACCCAACAGCAGCTTCACCTCGCTGGGAGGAGCACTGACCCATGCTCTTCTGGGAGGGGCAAAACTAAATTGATGGCTCTGTTTTGTCTCTTTATTGGATAATACCAATGTAGATTTTTTCATGCACACTTTGGACCCAAGCAAGACCTTAATTTTTCCTACAGCTGAATCTGTCATCAAAGTGATCAAAACATCTTCTCAGATTTCAGATGAATTCTGCCTGTGGTTGTGATCTGGCCCAGGTTCACGTGAGAAAGCCGTTTCTGGCTCTCCAGACCATGCTCATGATGGATACCTTGTCAGCATGCTCTGTCACTGGTCCCAGCAGCCAGAGTACAGCACCACAGAAGGGAAGGATATATCACTTATGACTTCACCGGTTTCTGTCTGGTATTCCTGTTCCATGTGTGCTGCAGAAGAGACAACAGATGGGCAGAAAAGAGGAGAGGCTTTAGTGCAATGCAACAGGCACACATCTGACAAGGCTAAGGTACTGGACTGCTGTTCTTAAAAATAATTTTGTGGTGTTGTTCACAGTCAGTACCGAGTCAGTACATAACCATTCAGAGCAAAGCAGGCTGAGACTTCTGCTGACTGCTCTTACCTTACCTTGGGTGAGGAAACAGCACTGGTCCTGCTGCCTAGACCCAATGCTCCCACCATACTTTTAGTCTCACAGTCTCTTGGTGCGGGATGACAGCATCCCTAAGGGGAAAACAAAAGTTTTATTTTTTTTAAGCTTTTCTATTGGGTTAACACATGATTTCCCCCCCAAATTCTCATGAAATCTAGATCTGTACACAGGGATGACAATTCTGCTCTCCTTTTGAGGACATTCTTCCACCCCAAAGTAAAATCTCCCAGGTGTGGCTCAGAACAACCTCTGACTTGTCTTATTCTCCCTTCTGCCCTGTATGAGGCATTTCCCTACTTTGCAAGCAGTGATCACAGTCAAATTGCCTGGATTTGCCCTCTTATCAGGGTAAATCTCCTGTTATCAGCTGCAAAAATCTTTGGCTTTTTAACAAAAAATATTACAACAACATCATTTTTGGAAATTTTCATTCCCTGGCTTCCCTTAATCCTGCCTCAGGGAATTCATCATTCCAGAATCCTTCTTTTTACCCCACTGAACCTGACATTGTTTTCCCAAAAGCCAGACAGATCCCTGAGCTCAGGAAAGACGTGCAGTTCATGGAAAGGAAGAGATGCTGTATGTCCGGAGTCTGAAGCCCTGGGTGAATGTCAGCAGTGGCGAGTTTGACAGGATTTGGGTAAATGCTTATCTACTCTCTGATCCCAGGGCTCAGTTCATGTTCAGCCCAGAAGATGTTTTTGCTGCACAAAACCAATATTCTGTAAAAAACAGAATTATCATTCCACATGCATCTTGGCTAGAAAAGAATTAAACATACAAAGAAGCATCAGCTTGTGTTGGAAATGAAATGTCAGGGTGAAGAACAGTATTTGGGTACACCAAAAAGGTGTCCCGGGGTACTAACTTCATCTTTATTTCTTGGCACCACAGGTTTTTGGAATGGGGGGATGGGTTAAATTTTTTTCCTTTCCGCCCTTTCCCCCCATTTTTGCTGTTGTTGTTGTTAATTTTGTCATGGATGGAGCTTTAAAAAATCCATTGTGATGGCAGGAAAACCCCAGTTTTGGCAAACCCAATGGCTTGACAGGGCAACACACACGTGACCCAATTTTACAGACAGCTTTGTGTCTCTTGTTTAATGGCTTGCAAATGAGTGCACATGAAGAAAAACAGAAGCCAGTGGAGTATGAGTAATCCAGCCGGGAATGCGCTTTGTTACGGGGATGCAGAGAATGCCTGCTCACAGCATGCATCACCCATGGCGGCAGCTTACAGTGAGGGACTCCCCTGCCGAGGGAGGACGAAAGCTGCTTGTCACATGGGGCCCGGTGGAGGACTCACTGGTTTTGTGGGACAGAAATGAGAGCAAGGAACACAGGGAACAAAACTTTCCGCTCATCTCCTGCACATCTTCTTGACATGCATCGTATGGGCTTTTTGAATTGGTTTTTTTTTTCCCCTGGAGGATTTTGAGTTGCTTTTTCTCTCCTTGAGGACTTAGAAGTTTTTTTCAAAGTTTACTGGAACAGTAATGGCATTTCACCCATCCCGGTTCCTATGTATCCACCCTGAAGTCTAGGAGTTGTCTTGGTGCTATGGAGGCTAACCTTCCCATCAGAGTGAGGGTTCAGGCTATGAGAAATTGGAGTTCTGGTTAATGCAGGATAAAACAGATGCATTTGAGATCTTGCATGTATATGGACTTTGGTATGTGTTCAGTTTTATCAAGTTCCCAGGTTTCATGTCTGAATGTAGGCTGAGAAACATGTCTTCCCTACTAGAAATCCCCAAATTTTATTACCTGTACAGTACATCACCTGCCTTATAAAAAACCCATTTTTTTGCAAAACAGATGTATGAATTGATTTTTTAATTTAGATTATCTAGATATTACTAGACTGTGGGAGAAATAACATAAACCTTAGACTGGTGTTCTCTTTATCTGAAGTCTTTATAATTCAAGAAAATACCAGTAATATCCCGGGGGCTTTTTCCAACAAGAGTCCATGCAATAGTTTAAACTTCCTGTCCTCCTATGCATTGAGACCCAGATAAGGGCTTATATTTCCATAAAGCATGAAGATGTTAAAGAAGGAAATCTGTGACTGATCACAACATGAGTCTCTTTTTAAGCTTGTCATTCATTGGCAAAGCTTGGGTGTCTAGCCTTCACTTTCAAGTACATTTCTGATAAGGAGAATTGGGGTGCACAGTGGGGTGTTTTTCCCAGCATTTGTTTTAAATCATTTTTACATATAGTGTCTTTTGTTTATGTTAATTAAACTCTGGTTTTCAGAATGTTGGACTGCTTATTCAAAGGCTCTGGCAACAAAAATGTGGTAAGTGGTCTGCAGTGAGGATTTGAGGATTGATGTCCTTAGGCTTGAGATTCTCAGCTGTCTTGAGACTAAAACGGTATTGTGAGAGTTATGTCTTGGTTTAAGATTGTGACAAACAAAAATCCCAAGTGTCATCAGCATCACACCTAAAGGCGATTTAATTAACAAAAAAGCTCCTTCAGCACTTGTCTTCGATGTTTTTACATATTGAATTAATGCTGGGCTAGCTAATTTACAGCTAGGATCAGACATCAAAGTAAAATGTTAAACTGAAGTTAGAAGCAGATAACACATAATTAGGCAGAATTAAGGAACAGTGCGAGAGCTGGTCCCCTTACTACTTTTAATCCATAAATATTTGGGGAATATTAAGATGTTAAATATATGCCTCTTCCAATCTTCCTTGGGTGTGCTCCTCAGAAGAGCCCAGAATCCCCTCTGCCTGGGCCACTAACACCAGGAAACAGTTGGAAAGAGCCATGGGACTACTGGAAAGGTGTTGGGTGCTCAGGGTTAGGCTTCAGAGTAGGAGAATGCTGCAAGAAGAAAACACTGGCCCAGGTTCAAACACTGTCCGTGAGCTGCTTGACCTTGACTCTTTGTGTTTTCTGATTTTGGGGGTTTTTTGCAGTCTTTCACTCACCTTTCCTGACAGAGTATCACCAATAACCTAGGACAAAGCCTCACCCACACCACAAACCTAAGAGATAAAAATATGCAGCAAGCCACACAAGATCCTGACTTAGGCTACTGTACTATTCTTAGACTTTTTTCCTTCCATGTTTCTCTTCCACCCTGAACGTCAACCTTAATCACAGCCCTTGTTTTAGCAACAGTTTTACATTTGGTCTGGTGACCTCTGTGAAACCCAAACCTCAACATCATCCTGTGTTGAGGAGTTTTAGAAACTGAAACTCTAGTTCAGTGACATTAAAGCAAAAATCAGCACTTCCTCGATGGTTTCTTCCTTTAAATACCACAACACTGCTAATTCCAACATAAGGAATACTCTAAACGTGAAACTTATATCATAGATATGAATGAACCTCAGAGCAAAATATCTTGGACATAATGGTGATACTAACTTCCCACATATCTAGTGACTTTTTTTTTCAATTTCTTCCAATTATCTACCTAAATCAACATCGGACACCTGACATTTGTCCAAGTCATGCAACATAGATGAAATCCAGAATTAAAACTGATTTCGGGACCAAGTGAACTGCCAGTAGTTCTAAACAAGATTATCTGGCAATTTTAAATGCCTTCTTTGCATTAACTTTTTAGTGTCCCTTTCTTGACACCAATCCCATTATAAACATGAAAGAAAAAAAACATTAACTTGGCAATTTTTCTAAACACGTCTGTCTCCCCAGTTAATCAATTTTATGAAGTCTAAATTCTAATTATAACCACCCAGACATAGCTTACAGACCACTAAAAATGGAAGACTTAAAAGTATCTTTGTAACCCATGCCTATTTCTTTTCAGCTCCCTTTGGAAACTTGTCCTGAAGGTCTTCATCCGAGGTGACGACTCAGTTCTAGCTGCCTAAATCACATTAAGATGCTTGGTCCTTGTACTATAACACCAACAATTTTTTGAAACAGAAATATGGAGCCAGGCAGATGGCAGCTCTCAGCACAGCACAGCTGATCCTTCCTGAATTTCCCAATTTCATCATACCTCTAGTTTTTCCTCATCTCCCTGACTCCTAAAAGTAGCTCCAGAAACATGTTACAACAGGAAGCTCTAAATGTCAATGTATTCCAATCTGCTTTCAGGTCCTTCCTTCCCCAGTATCCCAGCCATATTCTCCATCCTAATCCCTCACCAGACTTACAACTAGTTTTATTCTTACTGCTGTGTCTCTGAAGCCTGTGAAACTACGATCTTACCTTTTCCAGTTTGCACAAAGGAAAGGAAAAATTAGGATGCCTGTGAACATTGCCTACTCTTTCTTTGCCTCCTTGAAACCCTAATGCTGATCCTAAATTCTACCCTGCTAATAACTGTAGTCTGACATCACCCATAAATGTAATATATGTCTTTTTGTCCAAGAAATATGACTACCAGGCTAGTCTTATAATTAATATTGTAACATCTGAGAGCTCCATATTTAAAAGAGCTCAGCAGTGTATTTTTGGTCAATTATTTAGGGTAGGAATCAATTGTTTTCCCACACTTCTCTCATTCACTGCCTCTCTGTTCATGCAGCTGGGGCTCTGTGTAAGACAATATTGCCTATGTTACCACGTAAAACACTTATGTAAATCATGATATTCTTGGTGGGTGCTTCCTTGCAGTACAGGAACTTGCACAACAGGAAAGAGGATAGAAAATGCTGAGGCATCCTATTCATCCAGGTAGAACAAAAGGAAAGCTGTGCTGCACTTTATGAACGCCTTCTGGTAGGAAATGCAGAATCATACATTGCCCTTAGGTGGATACCACCAGAGAGAGAAATCTGGAGAGTTCCAGCACTGACTTCTGGCTTGCTGGTCATAGCCAAGGGCTCCCTGGGAACCCATGACTCTGAGAAAAAAGAGTTTGGCATACGGCCTTACCATGACTAAACAGGACACAACTCAAAAGGACTGGAAGGACACAAGAAGTGTTATTTCTATAATGAACGTGATAACTTAAAATGACAAAAATTGAGTTGCTAAACATATTTTTAAACTTATCATAGATAAAAAAAGCCCTTCTTAAACTTTGAACAAAACACTTAAAGAAGGATATGGCATTGAACTTTACGAATAGGTTTTTACAGCCCCTGGCAAGAGAAAGATGGCAAATCATTTAAAATTTAAGGAGATTAAAAGGATTGACTTTGGAATAATTGTTCCAGCAAGACATTTCTTTTCTCTAAAGTGCTAAAATATTTTGATTGACTCCATCCAGCTACCTGCAGTACCCACATAAAGTTTTTTTTAAATTTCACACAGGGCCCTTCATGGAGAAAAAAGTGAATAAATGCTTGTGATGGATGCTAAAAAAAGGTGGTCTTCCAGAGTTTCGCATCAAGCACCGGAGAGATGATGTAGACCAGTCACAGGAAATCTCTTTCGAATGTTCTTTCCCCAAGGACAGAAGAAAAATTGCTTCCTTTTCCTATGCCCTTGTCATCCAGAGGTCAGGGAGAAAGTCTAATGAAAGGAAAGCACCCCTGGTTTGCTTGCACTTAGCTTGGTCATGTTTGGATTTGGGTTATGCAGTATGTCTTCTCTAAGGTCAATGCTAGAAAGTTCTCAGTCCAGGGCTGGACTATAACACAAGCTTTTGCTTAGACAGACGGTTCATTGTGAAGAGTAATTTACAGAATATTTATACAGTTTCACTTACTTCATCAGTGACTACAGTTCACTGGCTGTTCTTAGCCACAGTAAAAAGGTTACAATATTGCCTTATGGCTGTTAAAAAATGTAACGTTTTAATGGCAATATCGCTCAAAGAAGAGCTTCAATCATGACTGGGTTTTTTTGGTTTTTTTTATTCTTCAGAGGTTCTCTTGTAAATCAAGTTTAGGGAAAAAGGACTGTTTGAATTTTACATTTTGAAAAGATAAGCTGGAACTGAAAGAAGAATTTACCAAACCTATTTGAGAAAAGATACATAGGAAATTTCATTCGGTATCAGAATGAAGGATTTCCTGTTATGAGCCTCTGTATGGGCTTGTATGGTAGAGTGAAAAAAAAAAATCTTTGGTTCATTCATTAATGTGGAGAAGAGTAGATCTTGTCTTTCTGCTGGTGATGAAAATAACAGCCATCAGTGTAAGAGTCTTCTCCTATTTCCACAGCACGTGGGAAAATCTGCCTCCATTCTGGGTAGGACTGTTAATAAAAAATATTGCTATTCCATGTTTCTGTGAAATGGAGATTCAGGCTTCTGGAGATTCAGGCTTCCTGCATAAAGCACCCCATCACACATGTTCAGCAGACATCTTCCCACTAGGTTGGCACTGGGTCTGCTGCAAGCACAACCTTCTGCATTTACTCTCATATCCATCAAGCCAGTCTTGGTGTCCACCTCTGAAAGGATTCAATGGCAGACAGAGACAGAAGCACCTTTGTGTTTCTGGACTTCATTCTTTACCTCAGTTTGTCAAAGTCTAAGCTGTTCTTTGGGAAATTTTTTCCTTCCCCTACTGTTCACATCAACAGGGTGACATCACTGTGCCTACTCAGCCATTTCAGGTAGATGAAGAGAGAAGGCAAGATTGCTCCGAGGCACAGTGCTTCTTTTGAGCACCTCAGTGCATCAGCTCCTGAGTAACAGCCCTGCTGTTTCTAGCTCAGTTGATCAGATATACCAGATCCATTTATAAAAGTTAAATCAGGATGAAGACTGGATTTTTAATAATTCTGTTGTTTGGGTCATTTGTAATACAAAATATTTATTGAAGCCTTATTTATCTTCTTCTGTGCTGTGTTTATACACATGTACTCCATGAAGCTTCAGATGCCCAATTACACAAAAGGTTTATTTCAAAAGCTGTTGGGTTTTCCTTCCTCCTCCCTTGTAACATTGTATTTGTTTCATGGTATTTGGTGCAGCCAATAGGTGCACCAGTACTACAAAAAAACACTGTTCCTTCAGCTTTGGAAGGAAATGTTGTCATTGACAGCTTAGAGATATACACATAGAGATAGCACATTTGCTAAAACAAACACCCAGCAAACTTATATATTGCTGTCATTTCAGTTAAGTACTTTATGCGTCAGACATCTGGTCCTCGCTGGGTGCCTCTGCATAAGCTCTTTGTTCAGGGGCATGAAGCAGTCTCAAGGCTGTTTGCAAAGATTGTGCAGTGCAAAGCCTTGTCTTCTCCGTCTGAGATGAGAAAAGCATGCGTGAGCTGAGGTTCTGTTCCTTAATGTTGTACAATACAACCCACAGGAGGTTTCTCTAAGACAATCCATACATACCTTTTTTGTTTAGGTTACTATCCTCTCCAAGTAATTCCATGCAAAAAAAGAACAGGAAAAGCCTACCAGTAAGGGTTTTATTCAGGAATGGAAGCTTTTTTTCTAATGATTCCCAGAGTGGATTTCATGTGAGTGACCTTTCAGTGTTTTCAAGACAGAAACTAACAGTGATAAGGACAACAGACGTACCCCTCCAAATTCACTGAAAGAACTGTTTTGATTCAAAACACTTAGGCTGCATTTATAAACCACTTACTGGGGCCTGATTTCCGTTGCTTTGATGTCAATCTGCTTAGTTTGAAACGCAATGTAAATCAAGTCCTTTTTCAACCCCAGGAAACATGGGGAAGGTGCCAATAGTAAGAAGTTCTTTGTGGGCTTGTTGGGAAGAGCAGCTTCTAGACCAGGATGTGTAGAGAACTGCCCTCAGGCAAGCCTTAGCTGTAGCCTCATTATTTTAAATGGCCTTTAACAACCAGAGGGCTGAACTAAGTACCAGGATGCTCTTGTCCAGGCTGCAGGTGTTTCACTGGAGAACTGTGCATAGAGAAGGAACATGTTTGCCTTGGATAATTGCAGTAAGTAGCTGTTCTGCATCCTGACTCTGAGCTGTCCCATGGGATGTGAAACGTGGAAGGAAAAGGGGCCAGCTGAGAGACACAAGTTTCAGGGAAGCCAGTGTGTGGGGACAGAGATCCAAATTTTGGATAAACAGGTGTCGGTGAACGCTAAACACATTGAAAGATGGGTTAGACACCTTAGCTACATGTTGGCCTAGACTAACTTCTTCATTAACATTTCATGTCATCCTGAAATGATTACATGAAGGGGAAATTCATCCAGAATAAAGAGAAATCTGAACAGTTGCAGTACCAAAGATGGCACCTAAATTTAGAAAACTCACGGTGTTTTAGGGAGCTTGGTTTCATAACAGAACACAAAATCCCCTAATCTCAGGAAAGCAAACAAGAGTGTGGGATCAGCAGTCCTTGAGAATACTCTGTCTCAGGCCAACATGACAACCAGAAAGTGTCTCAGGGAGGCCATACCTACTCAGATCACCTGATGTGCAGTCAACCTGAGGGAAGACCATTTGTTTCTCCCATGCTGTATTCCGTGCGTGGGGAATACAGCAGTGCTCTTTTCTCAAGTACACATGTTTAAGCTGGGATATGTGCTTGCTACCATGACAGTATCATCTTGTCATTAGAACATCTTCAGCAAACAGCTCCTCTGGTGGCTTGTAGATAAGAATGGAGATGAAAACCAAAGGAGTAATTTTGCTGCTTCTGTTTGCTTGAATGCATCCTTGTTGATTATGCCTTCAGTAGGGCATAAACTCTTTGTGTCTCCACGTCCACAGAGGCAGAAGCAAAGTTAACTGTGTCACATTTTTTGCTATTAGGCTCTTGCTGATGGCATGGAAGTACTTAAAATTTTACGTTTTAATGACCGTGCTCAGACACTAACCCTCCTGATGGTAATGTTTGCCAGGTTTGTCCCTACTGTGGGAGCCCAAGATCATCCATCACATTGCAGCAATTTCCACTCCATCCACAAACCTGATCAAAAGCCCGGGGAAGTGACCACAGCCGTGACCCTGTGCTCTTAAATATGAATTATGGTCTTTGTTGCCATGCCACAGATTTTCAGTGCATACCCAATGGCAGATAATTGCCTTTCAGCATGTTGGGAAGTTTTCACAAGTAAACACAACAGGCAGAAATGGATTCCTCAGTAAACCACACTGCTTTTCTCTTCACCTATCCTCTTAGTAAGCTTGAGTGTTTGCGCGTACAAAGGACATCTCCATTCCAGGCCATTAGGTGATTCATGATTACATTTGGTCCAGACATTAAGGAAATGAAAGCTTTTACAAGCATTACATAAGTTGCTTTTATATTTGCAAACATTCTTGTGTCAATAACAGATACTGTAACTATGTCAGTTATTCATTAACTACAGACTAATAGAGTACCCATTCTAAGTAAAAACTACAGCCTACAAACCATAGACAAATTAATAACTGTTGACTCAGGACGAATATATGAACTATATTAAAAATTAAAAATATCTGATAAAAATTAAAAAAAATCTGATATATCCATTTCTGTCTAATCAGATATACTGGATGGATAACCTTTCAACAAGTTTTCTATTTAAATTCTATAAAACTCTCACAAGCCATAGCATTTAAAATGGTCCTCCAGCATGCACTAACAAAATTAAAAAATAGTGCAGAATAGCTCTAACCACAACAAACCAAACCCCTGCATCTATTATAAATTTGAAATCCCATGCCCGTATATACAGATACATGAAAAACCTCTTCAGCACTCCTGCACAAATTGTACCCCCAGTAATAAGTTTTACCCCCAGTTCAAAGCTTGTAGCTGATCCAGGTGCAATCTCCTTAAACCAGATGTGGGCTCCAATCAAACGCATTTAGCACTTTGACAGTGCTTGATATTTCACATTTATGATGGCTAGTGTGGGCGACCTTATTTTAAAGCTCAGGGTGCTCATTTCCATGTGGAAAGCACCAGCAATATCTGTGGGTGAAATGTTGTGAGAACAAAGTGTCTCAGGTAAAGAAGTTTGACCTTTTCAGGAAATGGCACTGAGAGAGGTAATATTGGAGGACCAAAAGAGAGTGAGGTCATTGGTGCCAAAAGCACAGCATTTTATCGTGATTGATGTGGTCTTGCTGTTTTTCAGTCTTTTCCTGTTTGTTCCCATTTGTGGTTTCTTATTTCTTACTTCCTTTTTTGTCTCTTAAACATGATTTTTATCGTGTACTTCATCCAGTATTGCACACTCTGTGGATCTAGCCCACAAAAGACACTCCAGGACACCAGCTTTATACAAATAATCCCTACCTGCAGCAGCAACCTGCTGCTTCAAAATGGTGCCAAGCCCCAAAAAATCAGTGTCAGGCTCTCACCCCAATACATACAGCAGTGGTTTCTTTCCTGATTGCAGAGGGAAGTGCAGGATAATCATACTGTTAGCATCACTGGTTTCTGTATGCTGTCCCACCATAAATAATAGGATTGATGAGGATGTCTATGAATTACTGCTTAAGAGGAGAAAAAAAAATCCTGACAGATGAATGCAAATCCTGCAACAAACAAAGATTTTGCTCCTGCACGTATTTTTCAATACTCCTCTGACTATTCTTAAGTTGAAGAGTGACTTTTTCCCTGGTTTTCCAACAGTACCTTTGCTACATTGTGGTGACAGCTTCTGAATAAATGTCTGAAATGGTAATTCATTAACGCTTCCAGCACAGCTCACTAATGACGGAGGAGTTCTGAAGTAAAAATAATTTTTTTTCCCTTTTTCTGGCTATGCTGTTTGCCAAACCTATATTCCCAAACAGGTAGTTAAGTGTACTTCAACCAGACAGAGTCCCAAGAAACACATACTCAACTTCACTTCCTGACATGCTCTGAATTGCTTTTAGTTCTGTATTTCTGTACAAATACACCTAGTGGCTAAATTAGAGGGTATGAGCTACAGCAAATTACATAGCCTGTTTAGACTCACAGGCCAGCTCCCATAGTTAAGGGAAGGTTTGCTTTGAAACAGTTCCAGGTTTTCCCTCCTTAGTCCGAATTTCCTTTTTCAAGAGACCCTTTCACCTTTCTATTTATGCCTCCTTCTTCCCTTTCAGCACCTCAGCAGCACCTCTTACATTGCTGGAGGAAGCATAGAATGTCTTCCATTTGAAAGAAAAGTAGAATAAAAAAAGGCATCCAGCTGCTTTCCTGTTCTGCCTTCTGCCTCTATTCTCCAACCCTCTCCATCACCCTCCTGACAACGTGCAATTTTGTTCTTTTCTCTGGAGGTCTGTTTGTGCTGCAGCCCAGCACAGGTGTGTGCACAGCATTTGCAGGGGGCTCTGACCTCGGCTGCTGGACTGGGATGGTACATGTCACCATCAGAACCCTCAGCACTTGTGGTGGGGCAGGGAGTGAGGAGGGACAGGGGGACACGTGCAGGATCTCTGCTCCAGCCCAGACTTGTGTTGCAATCACACCTCCACACATAGCCTGGTGAAAGTCTCTTGGAGCATCCCTTCGTAGCAGTGCTTCCTCTGCTTGGTCACCTGCACTCAGTTAGGGTGGACTGGGGAGCCATCAATCTACTTCGTGTTCATGGTAAACATGAAACTGCTGGGTTTTCTGAACCCCCAGTAAAAAGCTGCATAGCAGAAATAGAGAAAATGGCACTAGGAGGCCAAATTTTAGAAGTACATACTGGACATTATATGGAATTCTTATTAGAGGATGCAGTAAAAATACCTGTTTTGATTGGTTGTTAACCAGATTGACTTCAGCAGAAATGCAGATTCCATTAAAAAAAAAAAAAACAACAAACCACAAACAGCAAACCAAAAAACGGTAAAGTTCAGTCTTCATAGCCCATGACCTTATGTAGAATAAAGACATACAAACAAATATCTTTATGCATATTGTAATGATGGGAACTTCTCTGGAAACAGCGGGCAAAAGTATTCTTAATGTCACTGGGCTTTGAGACTGAGGTAAATTTTAAGATACTTTGGTTTTGCTGGTTTGCTACTCCAGAGCACTAAATGCAGTTAGAATTGTTCAAAGATAATTTTCAGTGTAGTCTTTTCCTCACACTATGGGTACCTGAGGTACAAACCAGTTCCGTGGTTACTTAAGAGCAGCCCTAAGTGAGCTCAAAGATCCATTCTACAGAGAAGTTTAAAAATCAGAGACAACCAGAAAAATAGTGAAATTTTGGCAAAATTCATTCTTATGGAATTCTCTTCTAGTCAGCAGAGCCTTTTCTCTCCATCTTCTGTCAAGCTGCAAAGCAAGGAGACTTGAGCAGAGACATCAAGCCCAGACTCTGGGAGTCCAGGAATTGTGTGGAAGAATAAAACGTAATATAAACAAAAAATAAACAAAAAAGAATAATTGACAGTGAAACATAAAGTTATGATCTTGAACACCAGATGATGAAAATCTAGAAAGAAACTGAGAAACAAAAGTAGCAGATGTCGTCGATGAATGTTAATGGTGGGAATTAATTTTGTCAAAACTGAAAGTAATGGCCCTGTTCCAAATCTATCTACCAGGACTGAAATGAGCAGTGGCACCACCAGAGTCTGTGCTTCACAAAATGTGAAAGGCACCTTCATCATTACAAAGAATCAAGGTGTGAAATTAGCAAAAGGCTCCAAGGAATGCTCCTAACACAATAGATGTGCACTCATGCTTGTTAATAATGGGGTTTCTGCGAGATGACTGCCAAATGGTAGCACTTCACAGCTTGCTGCCAGCTCCACACCCACAAGCAGGCCTGCTACACAGCTAAGTGCTACCATCCACCGAGCTTCAAAATCACAGGAACCAGCGGGATGGTGTGTGAGTGGTACCAGCTGCACCCACTAAAGGGCTGCAGCAGAAAGAAAAGTTGAGAAATTAATGATATGAGAAGCTAAATGCAAGTGTTTTATTAGCCATGTATCTGCAGCCACATTTCTCTTGTGAAAGTTAACCCCTTCCTCACCAGCAAGGCCCTTTTCATCACAATCATTACTTTTATTTTATTTTACTTCAATAATTAGACTGCTCTTATCTCAATCTGTGGGTTTTGCCTTTTTTCTGATTCTACTCCTCATCCCCCCAGTGGCAGCTGGCTGTAGTGAGCAAGTGACTGTGTGGTACTTAGTTGCCTGCTAGGGTTAAACATCCACACTATCAGATGAAATTACTTCGCAATTACTTTTTAATGGCAGCCTCATAAACTGGCAGTGATGAAAGTCCATTTTCCATTTCTTTCATAAGCATAGAGGTAGCTTTGCCATGTCATGATGACCTGTTCAAATATTTCACCCACTGTTGTTTGTACTTATTTCATTGTTATCTGAAAAATGAAATTTTGTTGCCCTGAGCTTGCAGATTTCTATTAAATCAGACTCTTTGATCACGTTGAAGTTTACCATGGCAGGAAGCTCTTGTAGGTGAAACATGGTATTTTTCTTCACAGAATATTGCATTCTTTCTAGGGCTATTAATTGCCAGAGAAGAGAGTCCAGAAGACCTGAAAACTCCGCTTTTGGGCACACATCTGAAACCACTCATACTTTTCTCCAGGGCAGCAAACTACCCTACATATGTGTCTAATGGGATTACATAAAACCTGATGGGCTTAGTTCAGGAGCCTTATTCTGCCTGGGTGAAGAGTATGGGGCAGCAAGCGAGCTGTGGCTGAGGAAATTGTGACCAGTTTGGGAAATTGGCATCCTGGTGTGCCTGGGAGGTACCTGGGGCACTGGGGTTGTTGACACTCCCAGGTCCCTGCTCCAGGAGATTTGGAGGGGGCTGTCAGAGGGCTACACAGCTGCGCAGCCCACTGCTGCACATCTGGGCAGGGAGATGTGAAGGGCCCTGCATTCCCTTCTTTGAAGCTGACTCAAATTAAAAACATGTTGCAGGCTGTGCTTCTTTTTCCATTAAAGAACACAGGTCAGAAAAAAAACATGGGGGAGAGGAAAGTGAAAGGAGAGAGCGTTCCCTCCCTCTTTTCTTTGTTTACTCCCATCCCTCTCCTTCTGGGTTTTCAATGCTCTTTCCTCACTTTCTGAGATAAGTGTATTTAAAAAAGCAAGAAGTAGAAGAAGAATAAAGATGAAAATCAGATTTTTCTTAAAAAAAAAAAAAAGTTAAGAGAAATGAAAGGTTACATTGTCTTTTTCTGAAACGGGAATGTTTTCCTGAATTTGAAGTGGTTTCATAAAACAAAGAGTTTTGGCAAAGCTGCATTTCTCAAAAATGTTTTGGACAGAAAGTTTTCATAAACTTTACTAGAAATGCAAACTTCCAACACTCGTAGCTAACAGTCTCTCCAACGTGACCTGTAACAAGGGGGACAAAAGCAGAGGAATTAGGAATGAACTGGACTCAGAAGTGGACCCCTAGCAAAACTTGCAACAACACCCTGAAATCAGAGAGGACACTGTGGGAGAGGGATGTTGATCTGTGCTTTGGCATGCAGCCATGTGCACAGCCCCAGGACCTGCCAGCAGCAGCATCTCCCTGGAATAGAAGTGCACTGCATCTCCATGCTCTCCTCTCCGCTGGGGAGTCATTCGGTAATTGATGGTTGTTCTACATGCTACAGAGGAGCATGAATAAATCCTGACTATTTATTTTCTTCTAGCTGTGGATAAAGCCTGCACTCTAGTGGATTGTCTCTGTAGGAAAGTGCAATCCATTTATTAACTTGTAGAATATAAAGACTGAATTTCCAGAAGTGCTGGATTCTGTTCTAGCTTCACCTCTCGAGGACTGTGAAGATAGCAAAGTCAAGCAGAAAAGTTCTTTAACCCAGTCTTATCCCCACTAGAAACCCAGGTTCTCCAGAGAACCTCAGAGATTCCGGTTTTGTCCAACACTTGTAATTTGATTGCTATGCAGTTTGAAGTTCCTTTCTGGTAAATTTCCACACTGAAGTAGCAAGGCTCTCTCTTTAAGTGTCTGTTTTGAGACCAAGAATATTAATGTAACCCTTTTTGTTGACTCCACAAGGCTTTGGAACAAGTTCTATGCCACTCACTTGTGGGAGGTTCATGCCTATACTTAATGGTAAACATGTTTGGCTTTAAAAGCACTGGAGATACGAGGAAGTAAACATACTCTTTGCTTTAGGCTTGTCCCTAAGTCCTGTGCCAAATCTGAGCTTAAAATATTTACTAATACAATAGGGAGCTGGAGACAGTCAGAGAAAATTTATTTTAAAATCTAAATGCTTGAGGAAACTTTGCTATACTGTCTTCTCATATTGCTGCCTAAAACTAAGCATGAATAAGGGGGAACAAGAGCCAAGAGTTGTACTATTAAGTATAATAAGAAATGTTTCTCTGTGTGTACTTATTTTTTGTGGAAAAGGGGGAAGCAACAATACTGTTTCCATACTGTACAAGTCTCATGGGAAAAGCTAGTTCAATCTTCCAACATTTCAACCCTGGCACAACTAAAAGACATTATCAGACATATATATCTTGTTTGTTTGTTTGTCTGAGTGCATGTGATCACGTACTTCCCTGTGTGTGATGGGAACAGTTAGATGACTGCTGACCTCAGCAGCTCTAACGCGTGTCATCCATTCTCATCTGAATCAAACAGAGGGTAGCTCTCCTTTTCAGCTGGTTTGATGGAAAGAGGAAGCCTGTGGAAGGAAGAGAACTCTACTTATTCCTTCTTTAAGGGAAAAGGACCAACTCAGTTTGCCCTCTTACACCAGCCGCTCAGACAGAAGGGAATCATCAGTGAATGGTGGTTCTGAGTACCCATATACTTGCAAAAACTAAGCAGAGGTAATGTTCTATTTTTCAAGGCTTCTTTCTTACCTGGAGTCATAAGGCTTATGCTTAGATTTAGGCTTCCTGCAGACAGGTTATGCACAATACTTGTCTTTCATGTAGATGTTAGGATTCCATTCAGCATGACCTGCACAGTAGTTCTGACAGTATTGAGGCATAAAGTTAAAATGTGCAAAGTGGAAATCATCTGAAAGGGAGGTTACTGGCAATTAGTCCCAGTGCTTATGAGCTGCTTCCTTCACATTGCCTCAGACTAGGTTCTGCACCTGATAATAGCAGAAGGTTAAAACTTGAGACAAGCTGGACATGACCAGAAGTACAAATATTAAAATCAGGTCAGCATGAGTTGCTGGAGATCATGAGAGACAAAGTGTGGTTCTGTGTCAACTGGGCATTCCTTTACGGCACTCAAGGTTTTGAATCTCATTTGGAAGTTCTCTGCTGTTATATAGCTCATATTGTTAACTAAAGAATACAGTTAGTAGTGTCAAGTTTTCCTAATTCTCCTATGGGCTCAAAGGCTATTGGAAATTCACATTTGAGGTGTCCCCATCTTGCTTTACGATATAAACAGCTTACTGTAGCAACTTGTATCATATACAATACAGCTTATATATAAACAGCTGTATTGTAGCAACTCTAATAATTAGGATGATCAGTAGCTTTTGCATTTACGTTTGACAGATCTCTGCCAACAGTAACACCACCAAAACTACATCACCTACTGATGAAGAAAGAGAATTGTAGCAGAAATGGAAATTAGATCAGCATTTAATGGATGAGATGATGCTCTGGCTACTTATGTCATCGTCAGACTAAATACATCAGTCTGTCTTCCTTAATGATCCGGTTTCTTCTATTTAGCAGATTTCGAAAGTTTGTTTGTTTTTGTAAGCTAGCCTCTTTAGTACTAATTTTCTCCTGGCTCTATGGAGCCTCAGAATTATTCTGCTGACAAATGCTACCACGGTCACCACGGGGAGTCAGGAATTCAAGGAGTGAAGTCTGGGTGTAATGTGCTTGTATCTGGCTCCATGCAATTTCCAGTTGCTTTCTGCAAAGCCAGCCATTGCTTACAATTCATCAGCTACAAAACAGGACCGAGAGGCACAGGCAGGTCAGTGCACAAGAGGGACTGTGTTGTAAGTTAGAAGGGTTGAGACCATTGTCAGTCATGCTTCAGGTTCTTACCTCATAACAGAATCAGCTATCACTATGTATTTTCTCATTCTGCCAGACCCCATCAAGTAAACATTACTGTTTACATAACTGTATACATAACTGTTTAAACATATCCTATCCTTGATAATTTGGTTCAGAACAGGTAAAAAGAGATAAATTTTCCAAAGCCAAGAAATATCCATTTTCCTCTTCCTCCTTTTCCTTTTCCTTTTCCCTTTTCCTTTTCCCATTTCCTTTCCTTTTTCCTTTTCCTTCCACTCACTGCTGCCAAGTATCTCCATCTGGCAGTAAATGACTCACACCCGGTGTATGTGGGGTCCTTAAAATGCATTGCCATGGGGCAGGTAGGCATCAGATGTGTGGGCAAGCTCACCTTTCATCTCCTTTCCTCTAATATTATTTGATAATGTTTGTTTGTTTGATAATGCCATAAAGCTTCCAGTGGGTAATGACCCGCCATTAGAAACCAGCAAGTTTTACAGTGCTGTTCTCAAGAATCCATCATCAGACCTATAGAATCTTCAAAGGGGATACTCCTCCGAGCCCTCTTGGAGGCTGGATGCCATCCAGCTCTGGAGATTGCTCAGTATATTTGTTGAGCAGGAGAAGCTCCAGGGTGCTGGCCCCTGACGACACGAGGCTGGCACGTTTCGTGCAGTAATCGACAGCAGATGGGGACGTGCTGTGGCGGCCCTTTGTGAGGCTGTCTGGGGGCTCTGCTCCAGCACGTGGCAAGGCTGGAGCAAGGCAGGGCCGGGCACTGAGCGCTGGGACTGCAAACAGGGGCAAGCACTGGAGGAGGGTGTGTCCATTCTCCTTTAGCTCCTGTTCCCACCATCCCCTCCCTCCCTCTGGGCAGGCCATAAGCTCCACCAGGGAACACATTACTTGCAGATAGGTATTTTCTGAAAATACCACGGTCAAGTTAATGTACAATTCTGAACAGATCCACAGCTTTTAAAGAATTGTTACTCTTGTAGAAACCATAAAATTATTTTCTCCCTGCTCTCATAAAAAAGAGCAAAATTAAGCCCCTGACAAACCTTATTTTCAGTGTAAACCAGTACAGTTGTTGGTTTGAGTATTTAAATTTTACAACAAAAACTTTGGTCGAGGGGTTTTTTGGTTTTTAGGGTTTTTTTTTTAGAAACGCGAGCAGAAAGAATTCAATTTCAGTCAACAGCTGTTCTCTCTTGGGGAAATCCATCAGAAGTTTCAAGTCAGATTGTGGTGCTTATGGATGATACATTTCAAAGAAGTAATGGGGTGGATTAAAAATTCTTATTGATATAATTCTGTACAATTGCACCCAAAATATCAGCTAAAATCACTGCTATCAGCATACTATGGGAAGAGTTTGTGGATCTCTGAGTAATGTATTTTGAATTGTTTATATGCAGGCTTTAAGCACCACGGGATATTCTCTCCCCAGCCACGCAAACGATATGCTAAGGATCATATGTCAGCTGGGACTCCAAGTATTTCTAAAATATATTATGAAATGCTATTATAATACAAATAACAGGGAAAGCTTCCATTCAGCTGGAAGGACATGTGCTGCAACAGTTGGAGACTATCTCCAAGCAATCCCATCTGACGCGACACGACTTCCTGTGAGAGATGTTTCCTGGGCTCTGGTCTTGTAATATAATGATCAGCTACTTATTTTCCTGAACACTGGAAGATGCAGTAGGAAGGGAGGCCTGGAAATGGTGTTTTGACATTTGTGACCTTTAGCCCACTTTTTGTCGGTTTTGCAATTTATTACACAAACACACCACTACCAATCTTCTGACTTCTGTTCCAGCTCTCAAGATGCTTGTTTTAAGCATAGGAAAATTCCCTATCAATCTTGCTTTCTTGGCAAATCTTGTCTTATTGTCAAAGGTAATTTTTCCTCTCCTGGGGAGAAGAAACCTTTTGCTAAAGATCAAGCATGAAACCTGTGCATGAGTACCTGTCACTTCTTCAAATACAGCTTTTTGTAAGTCAGGACTTAGGTGCCTTGTGGTTCTTCCCAGGTAGCAGTGACTCCTATGAGCGTGCAGTGAAGAGCAGGCCAGGTCACTTGTTTTTGGTGAAGAAGCTGGCTCTGCTGATTACTTCACAAAAGTCTGGTGGAGACTTCACAGGTACACATGAGAAAACAGAGAAATCTGGAGGTATCAAAGAAATTTTGAACACGTGATGAAAGCGGTGTGTCTTGATGCTGTGGTGAAGAAAAATTCCTGTTCTTCAAGTGAGTGAGAAGAGGAGGAGTGATCAGACTCAAGGCTGAGCTCCCAAGTGATGCCCATGGCAGTGGTCTACAGGTGGGGCTTAAACTCTCATGGCTCTTGGACCAAGCAATGAGAGGAGATGATTAAAGATGTGCCATCGTTGCTGTGACCATACTTTTTTTCTTTTTGTGCTGCTGCTTTCCTGTCCAGGAAGAAATGCCAAGTAAAGTTACATAAAAGTTATATATATACAAGAATTGTTTATTTGTTACAGTCAGGACCAACTGGAGAAAATCAGCAGCTCCCTGAAACAGCCCTGTACTTCCTCTGACTGCTTTCTCTGAGCTGCATACAAACCACAGTTTTCAGTGGAGGAGGAATGAGGAGGAAGAGATAATCAGAAGCATATGTAGGCATTAACTAGAGATTTGCTGAACCTTTTTGTAAGCAACTGTTCAGGGAAGTTGCCTGGCTACGGGAGAGAGAAGAGAGATGAGAAAAAATTGACGGGCATCACTGAAGCTTAAGGACTGGCTCTTTTCCTGCTCTCCTCCACTGCACTGTGCTACCAGGGCAATGGAGGAGAGCAGAAAATTTGCTATCAGGCAGCAGCAAAACACAGCAGCCCAGCCTGTGGCTTGATGTGGGGTGCTGCTGAGGGAACGCCATGTAATTCGTTTTTGGTGAAGAAGTCATCTCTGCTAATTACTTCACAAGAGTCTTGCAGAATAGTTTCCTACCCAGCTTAGAGGGGGTTTACACTTTCCTTTGTCTCACCACCTGCAAAAGTAAGTGAGGGCACTGGTTAATTTGTGAGAGACCAAGAGATTTAGTCAGAGGGCGGCAACTGGGACAAACATCTTTCCCTGCCTTTGTTTTTAAATCGAATTTAGAAATAAAATCTCAGGACAGGGATTATCTAGCACCATGTGCTGACACACAGCTTAACACGGCATGGCTTGGGTTTCCGCTGGGGATATGTGGTTTACACCTACAGTGTAAACAATCACTGAAAATTTCTCCTATTACTTCCAGAGTCAAACAGTGACAAGGCAAGTCCTTCCTCTCACAGCCCTGCTGATGAGAAAACCCTTGGACAGCCAATTGTGATTGCCAATGAGAATGCTAAACACATCTCTCACCCTCTTTCAGAAGAGGTGTTTGGTGACTTTGTTCACCAGTAGTTATTTGGACACCAGCCTCCTAGGTATTTTGATACTAGTCATCTGCTAAAGGAGTATTTCTGCCAGTTATCTTGGTTTTTAATGTACAACATCTGTCTTCTTTCCTGAAACAGTTTGTCCTTTTCTTCCCCCCCTTAAAGTAAATTGATGAATGAAATATCTGCTTTGTTCTTCAGTTTAGTTTGGTGCTGTCCAAAAGTTTTGCAGACACTTTAGCACACATAGGGCAAATAATCCCAGATTCTCTCACAGAAAAACACACGCTGGCCCATGCACATGCACAAAAAATCATTACAATTTATTTTAGCTGAACAGTGTGTCTCATCTTGGACTTCAGTTTCAACCACATGACCCGATGAACTGTAGATTACCTGAGTCAGACAGCTTGTCTGACCAACTGCAAATAATTTTCCTGTTACTGAGAATGCCCTTGGGCCTTTGTAGCTTCTCATAGAAAAAAACTGTTTCCATCTGCATGAAAATGTTGATTTTTGACAGATCTCTCCTTTGGACATAGTTTAAAGAAAACTGGAGAATATTTAGAGCATCCTGCATTGCTCAGCTAGCAGTAGTACACATCCGAAAGAGTCAAGATGAAAAGTTTTGGTACAAATCTTTATCACAAAAAAAAATTATCTTATGTACTTTCCTCTGCTAAACTGAAGCCTAAGGGCAAAACCAAATTTCAGTGGAAAACAGTACTCTGCTGATTTGTTAAGATTTTGGGGCATGCTTTGAGATGTTCTTTTAGCTGATATCACAGGGGATATGAAATTGTTCAAGGAAACAGCAGGGGAAATGAGAGACAAGGCAGTTGTGTGCTTCTTTTATCCTCCTTCTGCTGACCTATCTGACTTGGGAACTACCTTGGAGTGCTCAAGAAATGCAGGGGTAAACAATATTGTCTACCTAGTGCTTTCCTTTCAACTACAGGAAAAATCCTTCTTGCCTTTTCTTAACACTACCCAAGCCTTGAGGATGAAACCCCTACAACTAAATAAAGAGATTTTATTCTCTTATTTAGTCTTTGTTTTTTACCTCACCAGGCAAATTTTCAAGGAACAACCACTCCAGAGAACAAAATATCAGACATCCTGAAAACATAAATAACTTTCATATTTGTAAGTCCTGATAAGACACACAGTAAATGAAATTTTAACACGGTAACTAATGTTTTGCTTTCCATTAATCCTTGAAGCACCTCCCTGTGGGATAGCTTTGGAATCAAAAAAGCATTACTGCACATCTCATTAATACCATGTGCTTTCCCTCAGTAAAAAGAGCTTCTGTCCCACATGCCTCTTGGCACAGAAATCCAAGCTAGGCAGCTGTAGGAAAAGCAGCCCATGATTTTCCTTCTGTCTGCCCTCAACAGCAACTCTGAAAGTTATGGAAAGAGGGAGATTTCAGCATCAGGTTGGACACACCAGGAGATAGTTTTGTTTCATGGGCTCACAGATAAACAAGTACCATTCACCTAAGAAGAGAAATATAAATAATTAGAACTAGTTTAATAGTAGAACCACTTGCTACAAAAGACAGTTCAGGAATTCATAGACTTTGAAGGTCAAACAGGACAACACGATCATCTTCATTTGCTTTCAGAAAGCTTGAGGGACATTAACAGTAAATTAACAAATTTCTTTTGAAGAAAATAATGTTTTCCTATATTAAACCTATCTTGAAGACATAAAAAAGGTATCTCACCAGTCTTTATTACTGATGTCTTCATTACATCCCAGTAACCAAGTGTTACACTTCTAGTTTTATTACAGTTTATCTTTTTAAATTAGCTAGTCCCTACCTATAATTCACCAGTGCCCACGCAGACCCTGGGAAAAGCAGAGGAAATTCAAGAGGTTTCATCGACACTGAAATTAGAAGAGGCGTTCAAACTATCGCACAGAGTTACATGCCCTACTTCATAATTTCCTGCACAAGGCTGGAGTCGGCCCTGCGGACACGCTGTATTTCAATAATTCAAGGCCTGGGGCACAATTAACCTTTGCTGGTTCAGAAACTGATTCCCAGAGGATCAGCTGCTTATCTCTAAGAGCAATAGCAGTGTACACAAAGTGCTGTGGGCAAGAGGGTATGTGTGCAGTGAGTTGTTTCCCATCCCAGAGACTGGATGCTCAGCAGGCTTCAGAAATCAGTTTGTCTCTGAACTGTCATGTGTATTTAAAAAATTAAAAATAGGATCCAGAGCCCAACAAACATTCTTTTTTTTTTTTTTGAACCTGAGCTACCTTGGTTTTCCATGCAGGCTTATTGCTACATGAATATTAAACTAAAGGGAGCATCACACACTGCATCTCAAAATGCTTGCTCCAGAATTTGGTCAAGGTCTCAGCAGCAAACTTCCTAATTGCTAAGTATTTCCTGACAGATTCAAATAGCCATAATAGTGAGCATTTGTAGAGCACATTAGGCAAGATATCCCCCAGGCAGAGCAGAAGCACAATGTACCAGCCAGCCAGTGGGTTAGTTCCTGCCAGACACAGTTGCTGAGACTCAGAACAAACTGCCTTCTGAACTCAGCAGAGTTCAAGCTCAAGCACTCTGAATGGCAGGAAAGCATGACTCAGATGAAGTGTTCTTGTCAAATGTTGCTATGCCCAGCATTCCACACACAGTTTGTGCACCACAAGCAACAAATACTCAAGGAAGCATTGGTGATTTGGCTAGAAGTGCTAGTAAGTAGAATACTTACATATTTTTAAGTATTTTCCAAATGTTTCATATTTTTCACTGGAGAAAAACATAAAAATTTTATTTACAGATCTCTATATAGGCTGGCAATTTAGTAGTGTAGCACAGCCAATTTATTTGAGAAAAGTTGTTACACTACACTAGGGTTAAGGACTTATGCATGGAAAGCACAATAGGTTTGTTGCAATATGTACTTATGCAGAAGTACTTACGTGCTTCTAATCTTTCCATACCTCCTCAGCACAAACTCTGACGCTTGGAATTTGGTTATAAATCCAAACTACAAGTGCTTCACCTATCACATGATGCCTGAACTAACCGGAACAAAGTGGTACTAATTGTGCTTCTGCTTTTATGAAAAGCATCAGCAGAGATAATTTTGTCATCCAAAACATCTTGTCTGCTGTGACAAGGGGTTGGGAAATCTAGGTTAGGTTTTTGTACTTTCAAGAGAAGTTTCGAGAGAATAATAACAGGTACAGTTCCAATGAGCTAGAAAGGTTATGAAGCAACTTTATCTTTTTCAGATTCCTAAAAAAACCCCCAAAACCAATCTATGACCATTTTCAGGGTAAGATAGAACTCACATTTGTAAACATAACCTGTAGATTTTTATATGTCTGAAAAAAGTATTCATGTACGTATCTGCAGTGACAACAAAACAATCTTGTATATGACTTATTTTGAGTATTTAAACACTGTAGATGAAAGGTTTGCTTATGCATTAAATAGAATAGAAAAAAAAATTGCCAAAGCAACCACTTCACCACAGGAAAAATGTGTTATGATGGTATTTTTATGCTTGATGTCCAGAGTTGTGCAAATGTCCTTCAATGTTACTTTGATGACTTGTGTATATAAATACTTTTTCTTTCTTTTGGTTTCCTGGCAGAGGTTTTCCAAAAAACAGTCTTGTGGAAGCTGTGTAAGACAATTATGTTTTTAGAAAGTCACATTTATGAATTTGAAAATAAAGGTGCCAATCAACAGAGAAGAGAAATTTTTAGAACAGGATCTTATACATTGTTTTGCAGAGTGCATTTCCTTTTATTATTGCTTAGGATGTTAATTGGAAACCTTCGTATAGCTGCATAAAATCCAGCCATTGTTAGCTCTGGGTTTTTTTAGTTTTCTCAAAAACTAACATTGCTATGCATGCCTTATACCTGAAAATAAATAAAAAACCCAGACCTGAATAGTTGAAAACCCAAAGTCTAACGTATAGCCTACAGGTAATTTGTAAAGATCAAGAGCTATAGAAGTCTGTTCCCTTACTCAGGAAAGGGCCTCTCTGAGAGTGGGCAAAGCCTGATGCAGCTTAGGCAGGGGAAGTGTGTGCATGCCAAGGACCCTCAAGTCACTGCGTACTTCAAAGCTGTAACTTGAGCTTCCCCAGTGACTTCTCAATAAATCAAGTAAACCAGGCTGAGGCAGCAGGGGAGCCAGGACAGGCAAGTGAAAGAGATGGGGAAAAATAAAGCGCTGTGATAACAAAATGTCCAGGAAACAAAGTTGTTGTGCAATGGCTGCCCAGTCCACAAATGTGAAATTACAGCTGTTGGCTCCAAAAGTGCTTGCTTTCTTCACTCAAGCAACTGAACTGTGGCATCCCCAAATAGAGGTACCATTCATGGAGCTTAGGAGTAATGCAAGCCTTGCTGCACTTACTGTCTTACACATAATTTCTTCCCAGTCACGTAGTCGTGAGAATTTTATTTTTTTAAGCGATGCAAGCAGAGGTAACACAGACACTAGCAACTTACCTTTTTATTGGTGACTCCACCTCAGCCTGGATCTCCAGGAGTCCAACAACAGAGATGCATGAGGAGAGGCTGATAGACTTACGTGAGTTTTGAAGACCATGGACCTCTCTAACTTAAGACCAGATCTTGGAGCCTGACACACCACCACTACCCCCTCCACTTCTAGTGGAGCACTGGACTTGGATTTACAGATCACTGGTGCAAAATAAGATAGCTCATACAATGTCTGATACGATTTGCAAAACAGGGCTTGTTCAAGAGACAAGCTAGATGCTCTGGAGCAAACGTGTCAAGCAGGCTTATTCATCATGCGTTCGTCTTTCCCCTTAGCAAATCTCAGCCTACGCCTCCACGCTGCTGTGGTGCCCTGAACATAAGACTGTAATTGACAAAGCTGACCCATGTAAATTCACTTTGTTTTCTAAAAGATGAACCTTGCAGACCATGCAAGGGAATAACTAGTTGAAGGGGTACTAATTTTGCAGAGAGCAGCCCTACAGGATTGACTATTCTTTCCAGCTGGAAGACTAGATGAGAAAGGCTTAGTAATTTTAACTTAGGTAAAAATTAATAAGGATGTTGTGGGAAGGAGAGTCTGGGTATCATAAATACTTCTCTACTGAGTGTTAGGGAAAAGAGAAGAAAAAATGAGTGGGTAGGCAATAAATTATTAAGCTATCGTTCAGAAAATCTAGACAGGGGAATTAAGAAGGAAAGGAATAAAATTCTTAAGGATTTATTTTATTGCCTAGTTTCCAACTTAGAAGAAGGTTAGAACTTAACTCTTCATTTTGAGGCAACAGTTATAGCTAGTTCTGTTTCTTATAAGGGATTGCTGATGTTTAATATTAATCATCTTCATCTTCAATAGTGTTATAGACCCTGGGAGAACTGTACAGCACAGTGATGACTGAAAAATACCAGTAGCACCTGACGAATGGCCAAAAACTCAAAAACCATTACCTGCAGCTGCATAAGGTCATTACTGCTGCTCTAGACATGAGCAGTCCAAGAATCCAGAGATGCAGGATCCAGGGCACTCCCAGACAGCATCCCATGTGAAGGATGGAAAGTGATACCAACAGAGAAACTGAGCCCTGCCAGCCCAGTGTGGTCTCCTACTTCCAAACTCTGGCCAAAATATTTTCCCAAGAAAAATGGCCTTGTCTGGCTGCAGCCTGTGAGCTGCTGACCTAAGGCAACTGGGAAGTCACTTGAACTTACACCAGATGTGTTGCTTTTTAGAGATCAAAGGGATTTTGTGGGGAAGGAGGAGACCTTTTTCACTTCCTGATAGCACATGGCAGTGGAAATCCCCTCTCTGGACATGAACTGGAAAATCTGGAGACTATCTGGAGGGTTATAAAAAAAGGCCATCAGGCCTTTCCATCTTTCTTGACCACAGCTGGTTGAGATACTGTTCAGAGAGAAGGAGTCCTGGGCACTCAGTTTTCATAATAGTGATCCTTCTACACTTCCTCTGATGTACATTCACTGTCAGAAGACAATGCCATGTTCATCAGTGCTTGCATATACATCTTCATGAACTAACACTGGTCTTGCTCGAGCTGCACCATCACGCCTTGCTTCTAAACTCAGCAACCAGGGTATTTTTCTGAGAACACCTCATCCTAACGGTGGCAGAAACCCCACAATTATAATGAATCCTGCTAGTCAGTTGAGACTCTCACAGCTTTAGCAAGAGACTGCTGACAGTGGCCTGGCACAGCTTGAGATGAGCCCTGACACACCGCAGCAAACTGTGATCAAGCCTTTAAGAGCCAATCATGCCAATCAATGCCCTTGCCTTTTCAGTAAAGCTCACAGTCTTCGCTCCTCCTTTGCCACCCCACTGTGCCAGCAGAAGGAAATTCAAGTCACACTCTGAGCCTCTAGAGAACAAAATCTGGAGAAATAGCGAAAATCTATTTTTATGGGCTTTTAAAAATAAGACACCAGATTTTGTATTGAATTAATTAAGATGGACATTCTTTTTGCTGAGTGGACACTAAATGCAGGAACTCTCAGCAGAGGAAGGGAGGTGACAGTACAGGACATTAACTTTTCAAACTTCTGGCTCAGTAATCTTCCAATCTTATTTTTAGTGTTTTTAGTTCTCATATTTGACTGCTCTCTTCCTCCTCCACCCCCTTTTCTTTTTTCCTTATGTGGGTGGCATATTGCTTTCTTCTTATATGTTCAAATATTTAAAAATGCCAACACGATTTAGAAGCTCTTGGAGATGATTTTCTGAGAGTGCATGGGAGAGTAGCTGCTAAGCAGCCACTCTTGTTTGCAAAATTGGTCTGTGAGTTCTAAGTCAGAGGTACCCATTTAGAGATGATTCTATGAAATCATATACAAGAAAATAATCTAAAGTTCCTGAATAGATTTGTGAAGAAAAAAAACCAGGCAACATAGGTAATAACATGGTAGGAACTCACGTGGAAATCAGCAGAAGGGAAAGAATATTTGGTCCAATTCTATCATTCATTTCAGGGAATGATTTTTCAGCCTCAGCTCAATTTTTTGACAACAATAGTAAATGGGAAGCCTGACTTCAGTTGTTCTTAGATGCCTGGCATTTTGATGGGGGCTTTTACATGGCACAGTCGTCTCTGTGAATCAGTACTGAAATAAAATATGGGGAAAAATATTCATTTATTAGTGATTTTGAAGGTCTAAGTATTTTTGATAGTTTTGTTTCATTGAATCAATTGCTATTTTCTTAGGCTTCTGAGAGTAGAATTTTATTTGCCAGATCTACTTGCAACTCACTGATCAAAGTTAAGCTGAAATCTACCAAATTAAATAAAAGAGAAGAATAAAATAAAAAAAAGAACCACTGTCTTATGCTGAAGATAGAATTTACAAATATTTTCAAAAACATCTTTGCCAAAAGAAAAAACATTGAGATTCTTTCTTTCATACAGAAGATACACCATTGAAAAAGGAACAATCTGAGTCTTCAATTTTATTTTAAAGCCACATATAATTTTTAAAGCCAATTCTTAGTCAGATGAATTTATCATATTACAGCTGAATCAATGATGTGTCAAAGTACAGTGGGAACTTAGGAACCTAAATAATTTTCTAAACCAACATCTTTAAGTCTCTACTCAAGTGCTTTTCAGTCTAACTTAGATACCAGATACCAAAGAATTTTTGTGGAGTCACACAATTTTAATTTTAGCTGCTTGTCAATGTGGTAGTAGCGTCTAACTTCTGAAAAACCAAGAACCTAAAAGGTGATGTGGCCCAAAGACCTCTAATGCCTCCCAGCGTCAGGGTCTGACTTACACGCGAGGATGGCTAGAACAGCTCCCACTGCTCTCCTAAAGACATCCAGCTGTCCCAGAGCAAATGCAGCTGCTTAGGGAACAGCCGATGCTCTGCCATACCTTACACAAAGGTAAAGCGACACTCCAAAGACAGGGTTCCACTCTCTTTAAAGCTCTGTGCTGTCACAGGTAATCTGCACTAAAAAGAAAATAAAACAGTGCTTTTTAACCACTGGAGTTGTACCAGTCCTCAATACGTACAGGCAATGCTTTGTCATATGCAGTTCTGGGTGTTCAAGATGGTAACAGAGTTGGTATCAGGCCTTAGCAAAGACTGACAACAGTTACCAGTTTAGTTCTGCTTTTCTGTCCACTTTGTCAGCTTATTGTGAAAATGAATCAAAGCACCACAGCTACCCCAATGAAAAATGCCTTTTTCAAAACCGTTTCTGTGAATAAGCAAGCTTCCTCAAAAAGTCTTTCAACGGGAAGTATACAATCACTCATTCTTACACTGGGTAATGGCTTTGCTTATAATCTTTTGATCCTATTGTCCTCAGCTAATGAGAAGCAACATTCTATTTGGAAAGGGTGACAAGGGTTTATGTTATTGTCTTGTCTTGCAAAGCCCCATAAAGTCTTAAATCTTTAACCATCTAAAAATTGGTGACACGTGTTCAGAACAAGTTCTGTGCTGTTTTCTATTTTAGTGATTGGTGTTTCCCTTTTCTGTACACAGCTTACTTTCAAAAGAATAGATCTGAAGGGCTTTTATTTACACACACACAAAAAATAACTTTAAAGAAAATATCACCATCGTCTTAGGATTTGAAAACAGGTCGTGAACTCCCACTGCTGATGACTCTCCTCAACAGATCCCAGGATCCTGAAGTGCTGGCCCAGGGGAACTGTGTCCTCTCCTTTACCTTGTCTGCCACAGGCATGCAAGTCTGCCTCCAATTTGAAGGTCTTATAAGCATTTCTTGAGTTTTCTGACCCAGTAATTAAAAACCAGCTTGTGAATCCTATCTGAGCTGGTGTGAAGGACTTCTAAAATGATGACTCTGACAAAGAATCACCCATCGCTGTCCTTGCCAGAGTAGATGCAAAATTCTCCTTGTATGCAATTTTTGGGGAAAAAGAAAAGGAAGCGGGAAGGGGTAAGGGAATCGGGAGGGGAAGGAAAAACAGAGAAGAGGGGAAGGGAAGGCAGGGCAGGGCAGGGAAGAGAAAGGAAGGACCTCCCCCCCCTTGTTCTTCACTGGCATTGGTGACTGCATTCTTGTTCTTCTCACATATTCTCACTCCTCTCTTCTTTGAGCGCAATTACATCTGCACAGTAACTTCTTTTTTCTTCCTAAATAGGTTATCACAGAGGTGTTATTGCCACCTCTGGTTGATTTGGCCTTGACCTTTGTGTCCCTCTGCTTCAAACTCCAGAAAAAAACAAAATAACCCAAGCTCACTGTGGTCAGAGAACTCTCTAAGAAAAGGGTCTTACACTGTTACACTTGGAACATGTACTAGAACATGGAACATGTATTGTTCTTGAGGCAAATAAGACCCCAGGAAAAAACCAAAAACACAAACGAACAAAACCCTACCAAGTTAAAACGAAAAAAACTTGTCTTCAATAACTCTGTTTGCTTGTAAGTGTATCAGGAAGTGCCTCAAATTTCTTTTCCTCAGCTACCATGTCCTGGGATAAAGTAGGCCAGGAGAGAAACTCTCAAATGTTGTGTACTTGTTTTGTGTGACCAGGTTTTGGCAGCAGAGTGGGGGGTCCAGGGGTGGCTTCTCTGAGAAGATTCTGCTGATACGGACCTGCCACCAGTCAAGGCCAAGCCCATCAGTGACAGTGGTGGCGTGTTTGTGATAACATATTTAAGAAGAAAAATCAATAAATATCGCACAGGAACAATTACAGCCAGAGCAGAGTAGAGTGAGAACATGTGAGAAGAACAACTCTGCAGACACCCAGATCGGTGGAGAAAGGGGATAGGAGGTAGCGCAGGCACCAGAGCTGAGATTCCTGTGCAGCCCATGGTGAAGACCATTGTGAGACAGCTGTGTCCCTGCAGCCCATGGAAGACCATGGTGGAGTAGAGATCCACCTGCATCCTGTGGAGGACCCAACAGGAACAGGTGGATGCCCATGGACCGCCCAGAGCAGGGGGATGTGGGTGAGGAAAGGTGGGTATTCACTCTTTACATGCAGAAGCCTCACAGATGGGGTTACGATACCCCTGGTGCTGTAACAGCATTGTACCCCTGTAAAAATACTCCTGCATGGAAAGTGTGTGTGCTCTATCACAAGCACCTACACAGAAACAGAGACAGAAAAAACAGCAAAGCAATGAACAGTCCATCAACGCCGCAGAAAACTCATTGCTGATGGTCCATGAGTGCCAGAGTTTGGAATTGCAGGAAAAGCCAACAGGGACATGAATGTCTTGAGTATTATCTCTGACTAAGGGAGCGCATTGCACCGGGTTCAGAGAAATGCTTGTTTTCATTTAAGAGAGTTTATAGAGCTGATAGGCTTGAAATTTTATGAGTATGATTTCAATGAAGTGATCAGGGACAAAAGCCTACGAAAATGAGAAGGAAATGTTAATGGTTTTGGTTGTAGACCACGATGTTTTGGAGCTGAAGACAAGAAAGTTTGGAGAAGTGCTGTGCTTCAAAATTAACTGAGGAATTTTAAACAAATGTGCACTCTTCGAGATATTTAAAAATATTACAGCCATAATTTTCCAGTGAAAAGGTTTTATTATTTCAGCTCAACATGATCAACGCAATGTGACTGTAACAATGAGAAATTCACATAAAGTAAAGACTGATGGACGAATGACATGACAAATGGAAATGTTATTAATATGCTATTAATATACATAAGATGCATGAATAACTCTTCAATAAGTTATTATATTGTAGAGAATGAAGAAATTTTGTAGAGTTCACTGCAACAGTATTCAATGTCTAGTGGGATGTCTAGAAGAGGGAAAAAATGAAAATGTATAAGAGGAAATTTTGGTGGAAGACCAGAAGCTTCCTTAAAGAAAAGTTGTAAACCGAGATTCTTGGTCTTTGACCAAGAGCAAATTGGTAATGATCAAACTGGTAAACAAACTAGTAGAAAACCAAACTTTAAGACATGTTCAGTGGCTTAAGATAAACGTAGTGCAAAGAATCTGTGTTCTTATAGATAAAGAGAACTTGACAGTTTTTCCTAAAGATTTATTATTCTTTTTTTCATTACAACAGTGAAAATCACATCTATTTCACCAGTTTCCTTACAAGCCTCAGAAATAAAGCTCACACTTGGTATTTGCAATTAATCCAGCTCTAGTGTTCACTGATTCTTTAGTAGTATTTTTAATTAGAAAAGTAAAATTTGACAGAAAACAACCTGTGATTCTTTCCTTTGAGAAGGAAACGTTTTCAGAAGACATTATGCCCCACTGACATTGGAAAGGCACTTCCAATGAAACTGTTTCCTATGAAACAGCTTCATAGGATTTATCTAAATCCATTCATATCCATTCATTAGTATAAATGTCAAACCCTTGCTCATTTGTTAAAGTCACAATCATATGTCTATTTTCCACTTACAGTCACCGTTACACAACTATATCTGCATACAAATGATAATCCACATTACCTGACTTTGTAATACAAAGCTATTCCATAAGAAAAAAATGGGACATGCAGTTGGACACATTTGTCTCCTCTTCATGTTACGTCTGTATAGTTACGATGGCCATTGGAGACACTAGGAGCCTGCTGCTTTTCCAGAAGATAGGATAATTAAGATTGCTACCGTGTAGAGAAAGTACAGGAATTCCCGCCTTCTTATTTTTTAATTCTAGTACTTCACTGGCAACATATTGCTAAAAAGGGAACCAAAGACCAAAGAAACCATGCAATTAAAAAAAAAAAAGAGATATTTAGGAATGTGACCATTAATATTAAATAGCGCTTGCACAAAGTGTATATGACAACCAGAAAAAGCACAAAATTCTTCCCATCAATAGCGTATACTCAGCAATGAGTTCCCATTTGGATGTACAAATTCAACATCACCACAAGGCACTGGATAATTTCACTAAGTTCTGAAGTGCAGAAAAATATTTGCTTCAAGACTGTCACCCTCGTGCACAACAACTTCTGGTCACAGGCCATGAACTGAGCATGAATAGTCTCCTGCACAGGCAGCTGAGACCTCTGCCCTGGGATCTTCAAACAGAAGAACAAATGTTCAGCTGAAGGGAAGGCACATGGCAGGCAGCTGGCAGGGTTTTTCACTGAGTGGAGGATCCTTGCTGGCAGTGCAGCCACACACGAGCTTTGAAATGTGAAGGGCTGTGCGAAGGGAGATGGCAGCATTCACTTGTGTCCTGTGTGGTACAGAGTTCTTCTCCAGCACAAACAAGGGCCTGCAAAGCATCCCACAGACAAAGTATCTGTCATCTTCTTTTTTGATACCCTTCCCTCCCATGGTCCATTCCTGCCCATGCCTCCCCCTACCCCTTTTATTTTCTCTTGCTGAGCACAAGATTTAAATCCCTTTGAGACAGGTTGATTCCAGATGCAAGCTCCAAGTTCCCCATCAGTAGGTTTTTGCCTCTCTCCGAGGGCCAAGCACAGGAAGGCACACATGGTTTGCCCCACAATTCCACCCTGCAACACTCACTGAAACTGTACAGAATCTACTCTCTACCAGACAAACCCCCTTTTGCATCCCTTCGCTTAATGTGCTGAATTATCAGCTTGTTATTACCCTTTTTCCCACTTAGGTGTCTGGCACCAGCGTTTCCCTGAACTTTCTAACAAGCTGGTACTAGTGCTCTGTCTGCACTCCCCATCTGCACTGGTATGTACCATGAGAAGAACCTCATGAGTCCAAATAAAACACCACATTGTGGTATTAATAAACAACACCTTGAGCACTAAAGGATGAAAAGGTAATGTTAACTATTTCTGTGGCCTAAGACAATTAAAAAGCACAAATGACAGCACCTTACGTCAAATACCTGCCAGGAGTCTTTGAAACTATGCCAGGCCAAAACAGGTTAATAAAAGAAAATCAAACAATATTTGCCGCCTGTGAGTTTGAAAGCAGAAAACATTTTTTATTAAAAAAAAATAATTATAAAGCTGTATAACCCATCAGCTGTAGTTATGCCACACAAAAGAGCTTTAAAACATGTTACTTAAATGCAGAAAATAAAAAAATCAAAACCATGTTAGTTCAACATTTTAGCCCCACTGCTTCTTTTTTTTGGAAGGGAATAGATTTTTAAAAATAAAAATTAAGTTAAGAGTAGGGTTGGAAGGGTAAGTGAAGAAATTTCAGCTTAGAATGATCTCAGTGCAGCTTTCTGTCATCCACAGGCCAGACACATCCTTTGTAGTCTGTGCATGTATAGCTGAGCATCCTCCAGCACACTGATTATCAACAAGGTGCCTGGTGAGGTGCCTAGGGATCTTCCCGATACTTCACTTCGGCAGTACAGCTGGATTGACCTACTATTTACTATTTACCTATTTACTTACGGAGTTTTTCTGTCAGAGCAATGGCAGGAGTGGGGAAGAGGCACCAGAGACCCCACATTCACCATGCTACTGCTGGGATGTGGTCTTGTGGGATTGCTCTGCTAGGCCCTAAAAGAGCACTTTGCAAACAGACTGGAAACTGAGGACCCCCTTGCTCTTGCTTAGCTGCTTGCTGGCTGATGCATGAGGAGGTTGGCTGCATCCACACAAGAGTCAGGGCGCCAGTAAGGTTCATGCTCCAGGCTGTCATCTGGGTTCCCTCTCCCAGACTGCTGGCTTTTTGGCACCTGGTGCTGGAGGATGGAGGGCTGGACATAGCCTACATGCTTCAAAGGCCTGCAACCAGAAAGCCACTCTTTAGCAGGAGGGCTTTATGCCTCTCCTCCACTTTTCCCCTGCTGCTGCAAAAGCTGCTGGCCAGCATGGTGGTACAGGGTGGCTGCACGGCATCAGGGGCAAAGGCACTGTTATTCTCACTTGATCAGTCATCTCTACCTTTCTAACTCACTGGGGCAAACAGAATTTCTGCCTGTTTCCCTCTCTTCTCAGTATGTGAGACTTGGCATGTAGGATGCAAAGGCATTGTGCAGCAGTCAAAATCATGTGCTGGTAAAAGGGAAATGTCATTGCATGTAATGGTACAAATGCTAAGGCCAAGACATCTCTGTCAACAACTTCTGATGTTAGTTTTATAGTAACACCAATGTACCAATGCTTTCTATATTGACATGCCCAGGTGCATAAGCTGCTTCTTCAGCTTCATCACATTCTGCCCACAGTTAGCTTAGCAGAATGGTCAATACAATGATCTTCATGGAGGGTGAAAAACTAACTGGTCATGATCCTGATCTGTCACATAACATGAAGCAACAGTCACAATCTGAAACCAACCAGCTTCCATCACAGCAGAGGCAAACAGTCTTGTCAATGAGCAAGGTTATCTGGTCACACAGTGGCAGTCCACTTTTCTCTCAAAGCTTCTGCCAAGGCTAAAGGCTTCTGCAGAAGGTGAGCAAGCTCAGTCAAACACTGCAGCGGGGGGACTAGACAAAACTCTCTCTTTTGAGTTATGCAACAGGTCTGACTGACAGGTCTAAAATGCAGGGTGGACCTCCCATCCTGGTCAGGAAGCCTATAGCTGGCCTTCAGTTGGGATTATATCCTCCCTATAATCTGATGCCAGAGGGGAAATTTCTAGCATATCTGAAGAAACTTTTGCAGTGTCTCTCAGAAAACATTGCACGTGTCCACCGTAAATTTAAGATAAAATATACAGAGCTGATGCAGAGTCTTTCTAGTGATGGCTAATGAGGTGAAAAACTAATAGAAAGATGAAACAACAGGTTCTTATACAGATACAGACATAGAACTAAAAAGTACACAAATTTCCTTTTTCAACAGGCATTTTAACAGCAGAAATAAAAGCTTGCTAATGCAGTTTTCCACTTCTAGAATTACTTCTATTTGTTCTCTACAAGGTTTTACATATACATATATATATATATTTAATATATATAAAATATATTAATATAATTAAAATACATAATAAGTAGTTGAATACATATATATTCTAGCCTCCATGGCCATCCAGAATTTCTGTTGAACTGATCCATGTCTAGTCATTGTCCGTTTTGGTGGATCAGACAAGGATTTTGTGGATGGTAAGAAAAAAACCTAGAAAATTCCAGGTAATGAATAATCGGAGCAGTAAGCAGGAATGGTGTGACAGTAGACGCAGCTCAATCACAGAAAAAAATAGGGCCAAGTCATATCTTATTATGAAATGCAGATTCAAGTAAACTAGGTTATATGGAAAAAGGATAGTTTAGCAAAAGGTTAAACCCAGGGCTTCAGTTCACAGTTACTAAATAATGCTTACTCTCACTTTACCCTAAGACTTGCCAGAAATTTCGACAACATGTCTTTCTTCATTTAGCAAGGCATCTGAAGGGAGCAGAGCAACCATGGTGGCAGCAGCAGATTCTGTCACGTAAGGTGTGCCAGCAGCCCAGTGTGTTCAGACGTGTTGATCCCAGCTAGACACACACATCCCCTTTCCCTTGCTAAGGAAAGAGGATCTCACATAATGAGATGACTAATTACGGACGTGTGCATGCTTGTGGGCAAAGGCAGGAGAGTGGCACAGCTCAGTCAGACTCAGTGAGGCATCCTGCAGATCCTCCCTATCTTTACATTAAGAACTTTTACGTGTCTGGGGATACCATCTGAATATTGGATTATAAACCACAAAGGAGTTCAAGGGCAATTCCAAAAGCAAATTAAAGACAGGTCAGCCTCCACAACCCATAGCAAAAATGACCCTGTTTGCTGTCCATGCAGAGGTCTGTTTCACGGCCCTGCTATGCCAATGACTAGCTCTGTTTTTTAGACAGAGGTTAACAGTGAATGCTTTGACAAGCTGGAGACAAAAGAAGTGACCTCAGAAAGAGAACTTGGTTAAAAAATGGATTTCTTTTCTTTGCTTTCAAGAGAAACAATAGCTATTAGCTGTTATAGTAAATCACCAGTGCTAATTTACGAAGGCTTTCAAACTCTTGATTATCTGTGTGAGTGATGGATCCCATTGTGCAAGCTGCAAAGCACCCCGAGCCTGATCCAGCAAAGCTATTAAGCACGTGCTTCATATTAGGCATGCAAGAAAACACACTAAGATCAACAGATCTGAATTTAGCATATGTTTAAGTGCTTTACTGGTCTAAGGTCAGAGTGCACTGCAACTTGCAGACTTCTATGAGAATGTAAGTGCTTGTGTCTGAAAACAACAGTACGTGATGGAGACCTATTTGACACTGCAGTACTTTTTCAGACATCTTAAGCTACCATTCTGTGTTCCATTTGGTGAAGAAATTCTTCTAAACTAGCAGAACTACAGCTATGTATCTGCAGGTGGAGACTGAGGAATGGAATCTCCTATTCACCTGCCCTATCTGCCTCTGAACTAGAGTATCAAATAACAAAAATCCAACACGCAGCAAGATCTTCCTTTTCATTTTAGAGAGCCTTGACATCGTCCATGTACCACACCTAGATTTCATCTGACTTAATTGTCTTGCCAGTCAGCAATCTATATCTAGCTTCAGGAAGATAAGGAAAAAAATATATAATAAGAAAGGTGATAAAATAACTACACTGTCACAGCCTGATTACAATGCAAAGGAAGGGGATTGCAGCTGTTCAGCCCTCCTTTCTCCCTTCCAGCAAACATGTTGACAGATATGTTCAATCAGATTCTTTTGGGGATTTTCTCCTTTCTTTTTAAATAATTTTAACTTGACATGAGCAAACTTCTTATACTTCTACAGAATTTTCACGACCTGTGACAACTCACTCCCACTTAGGTTGGTAGAATGTGTGTTCGCAAGCTCCAGCTCCAAATCAAGCTCTCTTCTCTGTTAAAACCATAAACCCCTCTGAAGCAAACAGTGTTGTGCACATGCTAAATAAATGGAGAACTGAGCCCACAATATATTTGCCAAATAATAAGTGACTGAAGGGGAAAGATAAAATTGCAGCTGGAAAAGGAAAGCAAACATATTATAGGTGGACAAACAGAGATGAGTGCAAGGTCCTAGCCAGCTGCCCCCTTCTTCCTGGCTCAGGAAAGAAAATAGTTTTGAAGTCCTAAGGTCACAGACAGAGTAGAAGAGAGGGCAAGAGCCAGACCTGGAGCTGAAGCACTTCCACATTTCAAGGAGTGTTGTGGCAAAAAAAATAACTGACAGACGACTGGAAGGGGAAATGAAGCACCTTAAAGGGAAATTAATGAATCAAAGAAGGCAAATCTTTCCCTAACACTATAATATTTCACAAGCTTTAGTCCACACAACATGGAGTGCAAACTTCTATTTATTCTTTGTTCTAAGCACCTGCAGCAGCATTCCCCTTATTTAGTATAATTCTTGCTGTGAATTCAGTTCATCTACACATTGAAATGCCTTTTTCATCATTCTATCTTCTGTGTTTGGACATCTGGCTGCAATCTTAAGCTCTATGAATGCAAGGAATACAATGAGATAGTATTACCCGATCATTCTTATAATTAGTGGGGCAAACCTCTTACAAGCATAAATCACTGCAACTCCTGTGAAGTGAGGGAAGCAAGGCAAAATATCTGTCCACAAGGAGTAATTAATCAGTTTTAATGAGTGTGTTCCATAGCAGAGGAATAAACCATATTTATTTTTCAGTAGTGGGATAGAAGCCCTCAATAAACATTATCTTCCCCTGTTTGCCTCCCTTACTTCACCAGCTGTCTCTAATGTGTGTGAAGCTTTGAAAACGTTCCTGCTATTAGCCTTTGATTTCTCCCATGTCCCTGACCCCTTGGTGAAAGAAGGCATGGAACTTTGGATGAAGCCGATCTCTTCAGTCCTATGCGACTTGAGGAATTAAAAGTAATCACACAGCCACAGAAATGAGGAAATAAGGAGTACTGCCTAGAAGAATGATCTAGTTCATCTGATTCTCCCTCCTGGGGAAAAAAAACCCAAACAATTCTTCCTCTTGCTCAGGCAGGACAGAAAGCCTGTCTGTATTAAATGGGGTGGTCAGGGACCAAAAGACATAATCCAGGTAGACTGGTAGTTATGAATGGGCACCAGCACAGAAAACTGAAACAGCTGGCCTGAACTCGTAGTTAGCTTTTGATGACACTTGAAGACATACACACAAGCAGAAATGAAGCAAAAGTTACAGAAAGCATTTGCAGGGAGTAAAAACATAGAAGTGTTGAGAGGAAGCTGTGAGGAAACACTGGCTACTGACATCCTGAACACAAAAGAAAGAATTATCCATCAGGGAAAATACACTGGTATCAAGCACCAAAGTTTCACATACTGCAAAGCAATTTTAAGGTGCTGCATGATAGTCCCAGATCTGTTGGCTGTGCCCTGCTGACTATCATCTCCCTGGATCATGAAATAGGGATGTATGTTCAGATGCCCACACTAGCTGTGCACAAGGCAACCCCTACCTGTGCACCTAAGCATGATGCTGCACTCTGACCTTCTTTGTGGGGTGTGACACCAAGTGACACCCACAGACAGGCACCAGGGGAAGATGGTGAGATCAGCTCCTTGGCTCTCTGTCACTCGAAGACTGCGCTTTTCCATCTCCCAGTACTGGACATATTATTACATATGCACAGATACACAAGAACAATCACTGCCATGGTATTACACTAGAGCCTATTTAGGATGCAACAGACAAAACTGTTCCCACTAAGGGTTTCAGTACGTAGATTGTGAGTTAGAAGGGACCTTAAGGACTCATCTTACATATACAGCTGCCTCATATGGACAGAAAAATAATTCCCATCATTCCTGACAACCTAAGAGATTTTTAAGTACTTCCAGTGAGTGGATAAAGACATTGCGACTCCTAGTCCAGTCAATGCCTAGGTCCACCCTCCACCCTTATAACTGTAATGTCCTTTCTTGTGCTGAACCGGAGTCTTATTCCTCCTCTTTTTTCTGAACATCTGTAGTAGAAGGGACTGCAAATAATCCCCCTTGCCTATGTAGAAGGCTTTCACAGGTTAGAGTATTGCTTTCTTCCGCCTCTACTATCTTGAAAACTAAATAACCATTGTTTGTGTAGCTCTCTTTCATCAGCTACATTTTCCAGTTTGTTCTCATCCGCCTCCTCCAAACTGTTTCCAAATGATCAAAATCCTTTTCTAGACTTTTCCAACAAAGTGACAAAGACAAGCCAAAACTATGGAGTTTTGACCTTGGTGCAGGTGAGTTAATGTTATCTTCTACCTAAGGCAGTTAGGACACCTGTTTTTCTCCTCTGAGCTTTCCTACTGATTACTTTATTCTTAAACAAATTCCATCCCCATTGGCTATCTACAGCAGTCTGCGTGACTTGTTTATCTAGACTTTTAACTTTCCTGGAGAGGAGCTTTTTGTCTGTACAACACCTTTCAGTTGTTGCCGGAAGTATCTCAAAAATCATTTATAAAATAATCGGACATGATATATTTTAGCCTCCTTTTGTTTTCCAGATTTACAGAAATTAAGGACATAATCTTCAACACCGCGTCTATCACATTTGTATGGCAACTGAAGCCACATCAAGGGTTGTCATAGAGCCACAAGGCCCAGGAGCAATCCAAGCCTCGTGATGGGCTGGCACCAAGGTCTGAGCTCTCCCCCCCATTCAGGGTGAACTCCCACAGACATTCGCTGTGTTATGGGGATGTTCTGTACTTGGCTGGCCCCTTGGCCCTACACCCCTTTCCCTTTCAAGATGTATGTCCCCACTGAATATTCACGTCTTCTGGGAAGTTCTTCGTTACCCAGTGCCCCCACTGGTTTACAGTTCCCCTGTCCCACCCCTCTCCTTCCCTATTGATCCTGACCTTGTCATTCCACGTTCACTCCGCCCCCTGGCCCTCACCCAATTGGTCACCAATGCTCCACTCACCCCTTGTTCCACCCCGTATTTAAATCTGGACCCTCCTGTGTTCTGGGCCTTTTGTCCCTGGACTACTTCAGCAATAAACGTTGGAACACCATACAAAAGGTCCCTGCTGCTGCCTCCTTATTCCCGGACTGCATATCTGAATTATCATGTGAGTGTTGGGCTGTGTGCCGTCACTGCACCCGCTGCGTTTGTGTGCGTGTCTGTGAGCGCACTTCACAGCACCACCCAAGTGCCCCCCACGCAGAGTGACCTCTGAGGACTGACTCCTACATGGGATGCTCGGGGAGGACACAGCGGCCAGACCAACATCTGGGCCGGACACTGCCGCACGCGTCACACATTAATTTAAATATTTCTTATCCATAAATACTGTCATTTTTAGGCTCTGGTAAAACCTCTTAAATTCTATTTTCTCAACTGAGATCTCTGTGTTCAAATTGAGACAGAAAATATGCAGGAAGGCAGTCCTAAGCTGTTCAATTAGCTGTTCAGTTTGCAATAGAATAACTATATAGGCTGAATTTTTATGTTTTCCCTTGAGAATCTGTCACTTGTCTCTTAGACTCGAGTGCACAGGTGGGCTACTGTGCAGATGTGGTGTCTACAAGCATGATGCTGCTCTGAGGGGAGATAAGCAATGGTCCCACACTCCCCACAATCTCTTTTCTTCTTCCTTCACCAAACACCTTTGGCAAGTCCCATAGTACAATTTTCCCCTCTGCATTGGCAAACCCCCTGTTCCTATCACCCTTGAAGCTTCCCAAGGGTGTTACAGAACAGCCACTTTCATTCAGGCCTGCTGTTCTCTCATACCTGAGAGCTGATGCAGCTGGTACTGCATCCAGGCTCTGCTGGACTTCCAGCTTGACATGGAACAACTTAAGACTCTAGGATGAGAAGGAGCTGGCTGAAGTAATCACAATTACTGTAAAAAATAGCCTCAGCACTATATCCCTGTGGTATATCTGTTGTATTGTTCAGTGTTTTGTCCACAGGTAAAGCATTACAAGTATTTGTGGGGAGTAGATGAGATAGAAAGAAACAAACTGATCTGTCATCAACTACTGGAAACTTCAACTGCTAACCCAAAAAGGAAAGGACATTTTTCAAAATTAAGTCAAAATGTGTTTCAAGACATGACTTCACTTTCCTCTTGTTGAAGAGACATGAAACAGACAGTCTTCTGTATTTCATGCCATACCTGCAGTTAGGGTGCAGCTGATGTCTGCAGAGAGGAGATGGAATGATATATATGCATCTGGTACAACTTGATCCAACTTAGTCATTGCAAACTTTTCTTACAATCTGCAACAGAACTTTACCCCTCTAAAGGATAAAATAAATAACATCTTTTTTAAAAAGGACCCATCTTTTCCTCATTTTCGTCAAGATTTTGACATCAGATACAATCTCCTACTGGTCCTAATGCATAGCACAAAACCAGGGTTATCTAAATATTAGGAAAGAGTAACTATTAACGCATTCTTTCACCACATCTTTTCCCAGAAACATGCATTGAATATCACACAAAGTGATTTAAAGATGTTAAATCACGTATTAAAGCATACCACCATTTACTCTGCTTCAGATTCTCTACAGAAACAAACCTGGACTGTGAGAAGGGCCAGAATAGGTGTAAGTCCACCAGAGCAACAAAGCAGGAACAAGCTTCCTCTGATCAGTCTACACATGGAATTGCTCTCTCACACTCCCACTTTTCCATCTAGGATCAGGGCGATCTCACCATGGAAGAATCCTGGCAAACTCTGTCTTTTCTTTTTTTTTTTTTTTTTTTTTTTCCAGGACTGTGCAAGGACAGCAAGGGGAAATTTCTGGAGAAATAGCAGCGTTATGCGAGCCAATGGTCTGCTTTGCACAAAGCCTGTGTAATTCTTTCCCTCTGCTATTCGCACACTAATTCCCCAGCCACAGCCTTGTATTCTCCCACATCATCATGAGGGGAATGGTTGCAACAGATTTCAACAATCTAGTAGCCAATGGAGCGACCGGCAGTACTGGGGAAAATGTAAGCTGAGAAGATAGACCAGCCAAGTAATGAAAAAAAAAGGGCAAGCTGTGAGATATATTACTGGAATCCAGACAAGAAAAATGTCTTTTCTGGCATCACTACAACCAAACAATAACAGGTTATGACCCACACTGTACTTGGGGAATTAGGCACATAGCCTTTGCATTCAGGCTTCTCACAGGGGTATGAGGTAAGGTCATGCCGTGCTGGTTCACAACCTTCTGTAACTCATCATATCGTGGAATACAAATTGGCACATGGAGAGAGAGAAAAGGGGAAAGGAACGGAAACTTTGGGGAGGGTGCTCCCATCCATCCCTCTCATACCCTGACAAAGCTCTTCAGCCACACTCTTGGACATTCCTCATCTATTTTATTTCTGTAGAGAGTGTACTGTATTGTTTACATGTCATGTTTCATTGAAGCTGGTGAGGGAAGGACTAAACATCTGGAGTTCTGGGCAGCAGTTTTGCAACACTTGTTGTTTAAAGAAACACTGTTTTCACTTACCTCTGCATTGTCGTATCAAATCCTGGCCACATTTAAACACTTTTTCTTCTCTGTTGCCTGAAAAGATAGACTCTTTTCTTTCTTCCTTCCTTCTTTTTCTTTCTCTTTCTTTTCTCTTTCTCTCTTTCTCTTTCTTTTCTCTTTCTCTCTTTCCTTCTTTTTTCTTTCTTTCTGTTTCTTTCTCTCTTTTTCCCTCTTAAAATTTATATTTATACATACATATATAAAGGGAAAACATTTTGAGTTTTTAAGCTCTGAAAGCTTAACTGCCAGACATTTTTTTGCAAAAGATACATATTAGAAATTACTACAGTTGTTATTTTGTTTGTCTGGCTGGTTTGTTGTTGTTGTTTTTCCCCACAGCATGAAAATCAGTAGTTGGACCAGTTTTCATTAATTTGAAATCTACATTATTAATTTACTGTACAGGCACTCAATCACAGAGCATTACTTTTAAAGCATGCTCCTGCTTTTGTATATGACATAGCTCTGCACAGGCAGTCAGTGTGATATGCAGAGATTGTTTACACCCAGCTCTAAGTCAAAAAACAGGTAATGTTTAAGTAGGACACAGACATTACCCAAGCCCTATGCAAAAGATTTTTGAATTCACCTTCAAGTCAGAATTTAACCTAGGAAGAAATCTTAGGTACTGAGGTATTATACCCTTAAAACAGAACATAGACAAGATGACACACAGAAAAATGTAAGGTTGAAATTTCACTATCAGGTGAAGATTTTTCAGTATGTCTTCCTAATAAATCATGGTCTCATTCCCTCTCCTCACAAATAAACACATAAGCATCTTTTTGAGAATGTTACTCTTTCAGGAAGGATGGTTCATTAATTTTTGTCTCTGTTTTAGCATTTTTCTAAAAATCACTACTTTTGGAAGTTCCTATCATGTCACACGTTTTCCAGAGTTTGCAGCTGGGGAGTGTCAGGAGGTGTAGTCTGCCATGAAACAGACATCACAAGCAAAAAAACCAAACTAAACCCAAACAAAAAGCCCCACCAAAACAAAAAAGAATCAAGTCCCCTACAGATGAAAAATTATTTCCTTAATGTGAAAGCACTGGAAATACTTGGACCATGGCTTCTTCTGCTCCTCTGGCACCATGAAGCCCAGGGAGGCAGAAACCTAATAATCACTTCTTCATGGGAACTTTCTCTCTTAATGGGTCCAAAAGGTCCAGCACCGAACACTTTCCACCTGAATGCCAGCAGGTACACACTGCGAAGATGAGCAGGGTCTACTCTCTGTTGAAATAGCTCTGCCGACATACACCTGTGCTATGGAAATCATACCCTCAACAGTCTGGATTTCAAATGGGACCGGCCGCAACACTTTCCTGACCTGTATCCTACTGTACACTACATCCCACTGAAACCGTGAGAGCTCATCACAAAAGATCCATCCATTTCTAGGGATTAGTCACATAAATAACTCCTTATTCTTTTACATTTTCTTGCACAGAAGATTGGCTTTGACCCAATAAACATGAAAGGTCTCAAATCCTTTAATTAATTCATCAGAATTTAAGAGAAGGCTGGATGAAAGGATGTGTGTGAAAGGATGGCTACAACAATATTCGTTTCAGTTAAAATAATTCTAAATGTTTACCTGTGTTTCTTGGTTTTTGGTGGATGTTACACCAGTGAGAGCTCTCTCCATGCTCAAATGAAAAAGCAGGTCAGCTGTAATGCCCTCTGCTTTGCTGGAAAAAGCACTTCAGTTTTCTCTCATCTGTGAAATCATCAAACTGAAAAAGAAGTAAGTGAAACCCAAGTATGTGTTTTACTGACAAATAACCACAAACATTGAGGCTGAGGTACCCCAGCTGACCTGTTAATTTGCTCTAGGTGATCCCAAGATCTTTGTTTCCCCCTCTCTTCTCCATCTCTCCTCTGTTGTGATTGGTAGATTTCTCATGCAAAACTGACCCCGAGGTTGCTGAAGGACACTGAAGAATATCTGCAAATTGCACTAAAACTCCAAGTGTTCATCTGCATTGTTGTCTTTGAAGAGTTCAACACTTACTACTATGGATACCTAACTAGTGATAGGTTTGGAATTTTTTTCTGCAAAGTTTAAGTAAAAGTGCTCCTAAAAGAACAAAAATGTAGGTTGTCAAGAGTTGTTTTCTATCTTCATCCTGGGAATCCTCCCACTCCTCTGTGAAATAGGGCATCTTCTGTGGATTCTCTCATTTGCTGAAGTGTCTCTGTTCAACACAGATAATAAATATCCAGAAGGACTTCAGCTTACCATAAAAGCCACCCTGCATTTTCAGTATGAGGCATGTTTTGAAGTCCACAAAAAGATAGAGAAAATCTTCTCATGAGCATGGAAAGATACGTGTTAGTTTTTGAATCAACCTTTAAAAAACATAAGATTGACTTCAAAAAACCCCGAACTAAGCCTTTTGGATTGGTAAGCTGATACCAAGAACAGCAGTAAGGCTGAAGTTTAGCAACAGGTAAGTACACCTTCACCTGAAAAACATAATGCAAAACATTCTCTACCCTCATTTGAACAAGCTATTTTGATTTTGAGATTACTTTATAACCAACTAGTAGGAATTATCCACAAAGCCCAGACATCACAGCTGTGGAGATGGAGAAAAAGTAGCCTGTAGTTCTGCCCTCAAAAGTTAAAAAAGGGAGTAGGATCCAATGGAAAATGAGTTTTCCAAGAAAGAGTAAAAAAGCTGTTCCAGGGCCCCACATGACTTTGTATCTGGGAGACAAAGGGTGCAGAGAGTCCTTCTCTGAGGAGTCTTGACTTCACTCTTAAGGAGACAAAAGTACTAAAAGAAATACTGAAGCTGAAGGTAGAACTCCACTGCAGACACACAGCAAGGGAGGCATTAAAAAACATTGACCAGTATTTAATATAAAAACGATGCCATTTTCTGCATCATGCATCAGTCATTCTCCAAACCATGAGTAAAACTGGACTTGGTTAATATTCAAGTACAGTGAGAAGTTGTATTGCAGCTCCCCCAAAATCTGTATATTTCTTTTTTTTTTCTTCTAAACTAACAAATATCTGAGAACAAACAGTACTTCTGCTGCCAGTCACTGTGCAAATGAGTTTTGGTGCTTAGTACATCATCCTACATGGTTTGTAAATGATCAGGTAATAGTAACATTTACATGTACAAGTAAAAAAAGCATTATATTCCCACCTGAAGTGGCCCTGATTTAAGTTTCCAGAAATCAGTTTCGCAAGATCAACAAACTTTCTGCAAACCTTCCCTTTCACTTACCTTTTTTTTTTTAAATTTGTGTTTTTAAAATAAAATTACTCTCTTGTTTTCATCCTCTTCCAGTTCTCCCAGTTTCATTCACTCCAGGCTGTCCTCTTTCCCTGTGTTCTCTCAGTCACAACAAGCCTACACACTTCTAACTTTTCCCAAGTGCAGTGTTGAATGCTCTGTTTTGAAGCATTGGAATAACGCTAACAATTTTCATGTTGCTAATACGAGGCAAGACAGTAGCTGGTATTTTAATGTTTGCAAATTGATGGCAACAGAGCATAAGACCCATAAGATCTCTGAGCCCATGGATCCCTCTTCTCCTTGTCCCTAATTGTGAAAAGAGTTATACAAGGCATTTAATTCTGAAAAAGTCTTAAACTCAGTGGGACTACTTGTGTGTGAAAACTGAAGCATGTATTCTAAATTGAAGTATGTATTCTAAAGAGGATCACTCCCATATTCTGTCTTAAAAATGTGTTTTCTTTGGACATATATACTTGGCTTGATTGTAACAGTTTTAGGCATGACTGGAGTACAGTGAAAATAGAGAATGATTTAATAGCTTGAAAAACATTTAAGAAAATAGAGCATTCAAAACAAATCAGTGTAAACAAAAGCTGGGAAGGCTCATGAGCCGTCCAGGCATGGATTTCATCCTGATCTGAAAGATGGCTAAAGCTTTCCTCTGGTTCCAAATTTTTTTCCATTTGTTTTATGGGGGACCAAATCAAAAAAATCGGTGGCCTGTAGGTTAAACAATAGGAGATCAAACATATTTGAATAATTTTTGTTTAGCTCGTTCCTGCCTTGGTTTTCAAAATAAATAGCATGAAGGTATGACATCCATGTGGAACAGGAGCATATCAGATTCAGAACTTACCTGGAAAGACTAGTTATTCTCAAAGTGAAAAAAAAAAACCAAACCAAACCCATACACATTTAAAAAAAAAAAAAAAAAAAAAGGTGGAAGGACCCTGATTTGCCAGTGTTTACATGTCTCGGAGGTCCCTTGGTCCCCGGCAGCCCATAGGACGTGCCGGGGCGGCCCCGGGCGCGGCCGAGCGCGCTGTGCCCGCGGGGCCGCTCCCCGCCGGCTGTCAGCTCCTCGGCGCTGCACGCACACACCTCCTCAGCCAGCTCGGCTGACACCGGTCTCCAAGCTCAAGCAATATTTTTCCGCCTTTCCCCTTTCATCTGCTTTCCAAAGTAGGCAGACAATGCAACTGCCTGTCTTATTTCCTTCAGAAGCAAAGCTAAAAAAGACTGCCCTCTGTGCAGAGTGGCTAGTAGATATAGAAGCTCAACGGGAAATGGGCAAGCCAGCATCTGGGACAAACTTAGCACTTGACAGGGAAGAAACTAGTGGAATTCTACAGATATTAGCCATTTGCAAATCTTTTCAGGTCATATTGTTACATGGTGTAAATATCCATTAATTCTAATGCAGCTGTTAATTTATGTTAATTTTAAAGTAGCTGTGCTATTTACAATAATAGCTGGTCCAAGTATTAGAGTTTAGCAATAACCCTTTTCACCTATTTTTAAAATTTTGTGTGTAAAGATATTGACCAGAGCAAGTTTTCTAGTAAATTTTTAAAGGTCTTTAAAAAAGGGTTAAATTTTCCAGACAAATTCTAAAGCTTTTCCATATGGAGGCCTAGCTGTTAAAGATCAAATCATAAAACAGTGTCAGCTTAGTTTTCAGAGATTTTCCTCTCTAAGTGAAAATATGAAGCCAAGTCACAGATTTTTCTTTGTTTAGACTGTACTTTGTTTTCTATACCATATAAACTAATTAGAAAAATGTGCCCTAGGAAATGCTTTGTACTCACTTTCTTTACCTACATGCTGCAGCAAAACTGCAGCACCGAGTGATCTTAATAGAAATTCTGAAGCAAACCATCATTTCTGTCCTTTCTCAATTTTCCTATTTGTTATATTACTTAAACTGTACCATGTGTCTTTTATATATGCAGTATTTCATTGAACAAGATTTAGTTAAGGACAACTATTTTCTTTCCTGAAAATGGGGGGCTTGTTTAGTTAGCCTTTATAATATAATTAGGTAAATTTTATAAAAGAATTGTCAAAAACCAAGTGTCTCTAACTTTTGCTTTTGAAAAACACCATTTTTGAAGTCTTATAAAACTTTTTAGACCTCTCATGTAAAAAAAATATATAAAGAAAAGCTGGTTCTTGAAATCTGACTAGATGGGCTTGTTTGACATTATTTGGAATGAATGAACAGCTATTTGGCTGGCACATAGTTTTCTACTGTGTTCTTAGGACATCCAGTATTTTAAATAGATTCCACAGTTGAGGATTTAGGCAGGAGAAGGAAAGGTAAAACCTTGGAAAATAATAGAAGTAAGTTTTCATGTCACAAACCTCTGAATCACTTTTTTTTTCTCCAGTGAGAAAGCAGCTGCAAATGTACATTCCTGTAAAAATAAACTAACTGCTATGCAATTATATAATACCAGATATAAACAAGGACATCAGTGATAAATTCCCCTCCGGTGCCTTTTTCTGTCACAGAAAAACGTGGGTGCAAAACCCAATCTTCAGTTAGCTTTATTATTAAAGCTTAGTATGTTCCCTCAAAACCTGAAAAAGTAGACCTTTTATGCATGAAAGCAATGTGTGAATGTATATGTGTCTTCTATCTCACAAGCTCAAGCTGGAAAACATGACCCATCTGCAATTTGGTGGCTCAGAACATAAGTAAACCCACTCAGGATGTACTACTCCTGTTACAAGCTTTGAGATTTAAGCCACTTTTTACATTTGTGCAGGGCCTGAAACCTCCTAGGGCTGGCCCAATTACAAAAGAAGTAACTCTGATAAATGAGGCAACCAAGGTTTACCAAGTCCTAATTTAAGAAAAATAACTTTGTTTACTGCATCCCTCCTACTTGAGATGCCCATTAAATGCGTTTTTCTTCATTTATTATGTAAATATATTTCCCCACATTTTTTTTTTAAATTTCCCACTACACTGTGTCATGGGTTATTAAATTTCTAATGCTTTTAATGTTTTCTCTCACCTTACCATGTACATAAATACAGCTTTTACACAGTAGTATAAAATTTATACATTTCCCAGGTCATCTACACATGCCCTCTAATACGAATAGGATCCACTATTTAATGTAAAAACCACTGGTCACAAAGCAAACCTTTCCCTTTACTAATTTATTTTTTTTTTTTTATTGCTAGCACCAGTTAGCCTAATCATACACTGGTATCAATTCCCACAACAAAACCCCTTTCAGCTCACCATCCATGGAGTTCACTCCATTCAGAAAACCCTGTGAAAGGTTTAGGATTCACGGAACTCTCAGAGAGAAGGGTGAAGCTGCACTTGGGCGGTACCTGGCTTACCTCAGCCAACAGGCCCTGTTAGCCATGCCCCATGCCCCATGCCCACTGCACGGGGATGTAAGGTGGGCAGACAGAAACTCAGACACAACTGGGAGCAGCTCACACCTTTCTTTCCAGAGATCTCCAGTTCCCAAAAGTCTATCAGCACCATCAGCTCCAAGTCTGCTCTTGCAATTCTGCACAGAAGTTTCTCCCCGAGCAGCTTGTGGTCAGTAGGTCACATTTCTTTAGCTTTTTGTTTTCTCCTCCTGTATTTTCTGTGAAAAGAGAGCAGTCCTTGTCCTCTTCCCCAGCTCTGAAAGGTCTCCACTAAACAATGAATGTTTCAGTATCTCCACACCCTTGAAGGTAAGTGTAATATGTTACTGGGATGCATTTTATGCCCACCTCCCTCTACCACAATCAGCTTTTTGGAAGTTGATGCAGCTTTCTCCATTTCTCCCTAGATGCTCTAAGCATTTGATTAAAATTATTAAGGGGTTGGACATGGGGTTGTGCTTTTGGGGCATCTCCAGGATTAACCACTAAAATAGTGGTAGTGGTGGTGCTAGAGAAAACACTGAAAGCAGAAGGCAGTTTCCATCACCCTTCATTTCAGTGATGAAAAATGCATGATTAAGAGGACTCTTCAGGGTGACATTGTCACTGAGCACACAAGCTCAGTGACAATGGTGTGTTTTATTGAATAGACAGGCTACATTTCCTGTTACCTCCTGAAAGATGCCCAGAGCTGCCAACTTTCAAAAGAAATAAACATCCCCCAACCTTAAAGCAAACAAAAATCCTTTAATAATCTACCATCTGTGGGTGTCTTGCTCTCACATGCTGACTCTTTAATGAGGAAGATTTGTCTGACAGTTACTTTCCCTTCCTGACTGGGAGGCCATGAGCATGATTAGATATCACTCTCTAAGACCTGCCGTTCTCCCCCATGCTCTGATATGAAACAAGTAATGCCTTTCTGCTTTACATCCGACCTTGACAAGGGTGTTTCTCATTTCCTCTCCACTTTTTCCCTCCTAATCCTTCCTGAAAACATGTGCCTGCTGAATAAATTGGATCCAGTGTTTTTAATTGGCATCTTCCTGGTGTTTTTGCCTGTGGTTGAATTTTACAAGCCTAAGATCCTTTTAAAGGGATAGGGGAGATGATTTCCCCTCTGACAACATACCAGCCATGATCTTTGCTCCTGTTACCCTTCGCCATCTCTGTGTATGCCTGGAGTGTAGGTGCTCTGCCTGCTAGGATGGTGTGGTTTGACGAATGCCATGCTTCGAAAACTTGTCAGCAAATCAGCCTTCTGCACTGAGGTGCTTAGAAGTAGAGGCAATCAGCCTGTTTAAGCATGGATTTAAGCTTTTTTTCCCTCTCCTGAGGTAGGTCATCTTGGCCTGAAAGTGAGATATGAATGATCATTTATTCATGGATGTCTTTCACTTATATGTTAGAATAGGTAAATGACTAAATAAAATGAGCACAGCTACAAGGAGAATTCAGGTAATTTCAACAATCAACAAACCAGATTTGGGACTGAAATAACGAACTTGCAGTCTCCAGTAGTGCTGTATTAGATTCCATCCTGAAAACATAAATATGTTCCAAGACTTGTAGGCTACTGGTTAAAAGTTAAGGTAACATCACTCCCTGACCATATTTCCTCTTATTAATCAAATTAATTTTACAAAATGACTGAAAATGGAAGATAAATTATTTGTCTTGCCAAATGAAACTAACCCTAAATGTCAGAATTGCAGTGGTTTCCAATAAAAGATGAAACATTTTTGATTCCTTTTCCTTTTATGTACATCACTGCCGCAAATAAACTAGATCTGAAGTCTACAGGAATTACTTACTGACAAAAACTATCGCAAAATAGAAGTGTACTAATTTTTAAAATTATAACTGTATGTTCACTTCCTGACTCTTGTTAAACTGTTTTCTTTATGAGAACTCCTCCAATAAAATGTCACTTGCAAGAAATGTGCACTGTTAAATGTCACATTAGCATCCCTTGACCTTCTTGTATTTTCAGGATGTGGCTGAATGCCTGCTGTTACAGGCAGCCTGCAGTGGGACACATGCAGGGCACAAGTAAAAGACCACTTTTGAAGACAATAAAGACATTTAATGGTTCATGGAATTTCACTTATGGTTTGAGAAGAAAAAGGATCAGGATGATTGTAACCCAGATGCAGTAGACAGCTCCTTTCCACAAAGGCACACTCCGGCATCAAGACCCTGGTTGCCAACAAGGAAAGCCAAGTCCTGCAAGACCAACAGAGAGCAAGAAAACATCATTTTGTCAATAGGTCAGGGAGGCATTCAAGTTATCACTCTCACTTAAAATATTTCCTTCCAAATGCTTTGATTAGACTTGTTTTCCTCTGTAAAAGGTTTGTTCCAGAAAGTTTTGAGCCATGGTGGAGGGGAGGAGGTTGTTAATGATCAGGCCCTTCTATCAATAGAGACATTTGCCTGAAAAATGCCACAGGGAAAGCAAGCATCACAATGCTTCGGCTTTTATTTATGTCAGCTGTATTGAGGGTGGAAAAAAGCAAAAATAGATTCATCCCTTTATCAGGAAATCCTATGATGTTATGAAAGGATAAAAAACCTGACAGAATTCAACAGGCTAATTTAATAAAAAGTTATTAGCGAGCATTCTGTACACTGGCTTAAGAGCTGGTTTCATAACACTGTTGAAATTCCATTCTGTTGCAGTAATTTCCATACATAGAAGGATATTCTTATGCTGTCTTATCAATTTCACTGTTTTCTCATTCTTTATTGAAAGAACACCAAATGAAAAGAACACAGCAAAACTGCTCAGGGAAAACAGCCGGTTTTAATCACTCCTGCTCCTCGTACCTCACCATATCACACAGAGAGGAAAGAAGCTTTCAGACAAATATGCCACATTAAAGAGCCAGCATGCAGTTTTAAGACTTAGAGGCTAGGTTTTCAGGGATTTGGAGCTGCTGCGGTGTGAGCCAAGGAGGGAAGAGAGATTGTCTTCCCTTAATTTGGCATAATCACACGGAAAAGGTGGCACTGGACCAAAATTTCAGAGAATCCAAAGATTTCCTACTGACTCCCCAGATCCCAATAATGCACTGAACTTCTTATTGGTTGGGTCATACAGACAAGCAAAAGTTTGGGCATGCAATCTCTCTGTTTCAGTCCCTTAAATATCAAATTTTCACATTCAGTATGGGCTATTCAGGATGGGGACTGACTGCCACAGAGCTCCCACCTCAGTCAGCACCTCAGGAACGTACTTCTGTGTGCTGCTAGCAACCTGGCTTCCAGAAAAGGTGAACGTCCTACGTACGTCCACTTCATATACCTGATGAAACCAGGCCTGCACTTAAGCATGGCTCCCAGAAGATCTGGTTTCAGGACAACAGCTCTGAACAGTGCCAGCTGGCTCTCCAATGCACCCACACAAAGACTCAAGGGTTTGCCCAGTGAACTGACAGAGTGATCCCAAAGGTTGCACATCCGGAAATATTTGATCAGAGTTATCCACCTACTAATGAGAAAAAGTAAAATAAAATTAAGAACGTGAATCAGATGTCTGGAAAAAGTTACTCTGTGAACAGAGGTTTTCATCATGCTTGCTTTTTTTCCCAGGTAAGTTTTATTCTACAGCCATGAGCCAACAGCAAAAAATATGTGAAGGCCATCACAATTAGATTTAGGTATTTCTCTGTCCATTGTCAAGCTCTTACAGTAAAGCCAGAATGAAAGAGCTGCAGCACTTCTCAGACTAGAAAGCTCTGACTATAAGAATATATTCTCTTTTATTTAGAAATACATTTTCAACTACATCTTAGAAACAAATATGTAGATTCAATTCAGTAAAGAGCCTGTACTGAACTTTCATGCTACAAAAGTTTGGGTCCAGAAGAAATCACCATGCATCTTGTGCAAAACAGGCTATAGACTCTTATTTTAGCATAGGGAGGAATGGTCTATTAAATGCAATATTCAAAAACCAGCAGGGGAAGATTCATCCTTAGGAAGACAACCAGCCTAAATGAAATCAATTTCCCACTGGTAAGTAGCATCCATAATGGTAATTCTAAGACTGACCCTAGATATCTTAGTGCTTCTGAGTATGGATGTTAAATCTGAAAGATCAGAAAAGCAAGCCCATTTTCTGGCTACCACGGGAAAAAAAAAACAAACCCACACAATAGTACTTTGATATATGACAATTTACCTTCAACTCTGAGGAGGAAGCCACAGGTCTGTGACCGATGAGAAGAGGGAGGTAACTGTGGTACCCTCTCCATGAATCTATGAAATAAATTAACAGACTTCTACACTTTTTATTGGGAAGGAAAAAATAATTTCACAAAGGTAAGGCAGCAGACACAAGCCACCTTCTGCCTGCACAGTATCATACATACCTCAATAAAGCAAGAATTCGAGGGAGGAGACAGCGTGAACATCAGACAAGGGATCACATGCCCACCATGGGACTGACTTACTGCAGAGATATGGATAAGTTATTAAATATCATATTACACATAGTCAGGTTCTATTTTAACTGCATAAATTTATTTTTCATTATCAAAGTGCCTATTGCCAGGGATTTACCTGACACAGTAAGCCTTTAATAAGAAAATAAAAGAAAAAAGCCAAAAATAAAGTTGGATTTTTAGGCCCTGCAGGTACATAAAGTTTAGGCAGTGAAGCCCTGTGAGTAGCGCCTGTGCAGCACACTGACTGGTGTGCTCCAAATGAGATCACCACTCTCCTCCTGGAAGGGAGGCTGTGCGTGAGGTGAGCCAGAGGGCGGACAGATGTGAGACTGCAGTGAGGCAGGAGAAGAGGAGGGAGGGATGGAATAGACAAATGTGGAACACGCACAGAGCACTCAAGCACTGCATATTATGCTCTTCAGCACTTTTTCTTTCTCCCCTGACATCCCAGTACCTTCAGACTGGGAGGGCATTCCTCATTACAATGCTGGCAGATGAAGTTCTTTTTAAAGAAAAGCTGAGCAGCTGGAAGTCTTAAAACATCAAGAGAGAAGGGAAAAAAAAGAAAAAAAAAAGGCAAACCTAATGTCTCTGGATTTCAACACAGACATGAATGTGATATTCATGAGGAACAAATGCCGTGCTGTCACAACCAGTGAGTCAAACCTGCCATGACTGACTTAACTGGTGAACACAGTCTGAATCTAAAGCTTCAGGACAGAATAAAGGCCTGAATGTGGGTAAGATTCTGCTCTCCAAAAACAGAGATACGGCTGCAGAAATTTGTCCCTCAGATCCTTGAGGGGCTCAGAAAGCATAGCTGACCACAGACTAAATCACTTCTCCAGCTCACACACACAATGTCAAGGGCCTGTACGACTGGGCAAGAATTAAAATCAGGCACTTTGGGGAATGAAAAAGCCAAGTGTAGGACTATCAGATTCCTTATCAGAACAGTATTGCTTTGGTCTGGGACCTTGCATGGACTCTACCAGACACTGACAAGCCACATAGCTCTTGCAATGCTTTGAGATACCTTGCTTCCACTGGCAGTTTGCTTAACCTTAACCTTTCTTAGCTCCTTAACCTAAGGAATTTGCACTCTCAAGCATGAAGAATGCTGTCATGAAAATTTTATCCCATTTTGCAATGATGATGGATGCTTTCTTTTTTAATGGTATTATCAGACTCTCTCCAAATCTGGAATGCTTGTTTACACAGCGATGCTTGCAGCAGCAAGATTCAAAGGCTAACTTCATGGTACTATTTCATACTTTTAGTTTATGAAATTTCATGCTTTTTCCACCCTTCGATTTAACTGACCCCAACATTATGAGTTTATTTAAAGAGGACACCAGAATGACCTACTTTGCCCTGCACACTTTTTATTCATCCTCTGTAACACCCCTTTTCCTCCCCTCTGACCTAAGAAGTTCATTCTTTTTTACCTTTTCATAAGGAACAGCTTGTTATCTTCAAAACTAAACCATTAACTGTCAATATGAGGAGATGGAGAGGCATGGTAAGAACATACCGTGAGGCTGAATGATATAATTACAATTACTTTCACTTCTATTTTCTGCCTTGTTCTCTATGGTTTTTTTCCGTAATGTTTCAATAAGATGCACTGAGCAGACCTTTTAGTCCCAGCTCTGCCTTTCTGATAATGTGGAAAATGTTATGGGTTTGTTTGCTCAAATGCAGTATAAATACTACATGGCTTTTGAGTGTGAAAATCTTGTCTTTAAACACCAGAAGGTGGAAAAAGCTATACTGTAAGGCAGAAATGTTTGCTGGTGCATTAGAGTGATCATCTGTGCAAATCCTCTATTTCATTCGCACACCAACAGCTGTGCCTCACGGAGATGAAAGCAGAACACTCACCATCTTCCAGGAAACTTCTAGAGAAGTCTCCTCAGCAACATAATCACCCTCTGGCATAATGCCATTTCAGGGCAAATCCAGAGGCTAGCAGATCAGACCACCTAAGCTGAAAAGATTTCCTAGAGTAGATGGCTGAGGTGCTGCCTAGCATGCTGGTAAAGCCTTCAAACTGAATGTCAGTGGCGACCTCAGACTTGACAAACCCTCTCACACTGTCACGCAGAGCCTTTTCTCACCTAAAATAATCTCTCCATACCTTCGTTGCTTGTAGTAAAGCACTCAGGGCTTAGGAAGGTGGTCCCAGAAAAGCAGGGTCTGACTTTCTGAAATCAAATGAACCATGGTGTACCCCAGTGTTCCTGAAGACAGCTGCCTCTCCCACAGCTGGCAGAGCACACAGCCACACGAGGCACAGCTGTGGCTGAACCACCAGCGGTCTGGCATTCACACACTGCCTGCCACTGCTCTGTATGACCCCAGTGACTGATGGCATGAGGGAATGAAAAAATCCCAAGCCTTGGACACCACAAAGACAGACACAAACTTCACCATGATCCCCTTGTGATCCAAGTGAAACTTTGTGGTTTGTTGGAAATTTAATGGGCCTGCCAGCATGTTGGTAACTACAAATCATTTATTTTAATGCAAGTGTCACAGCAGCTTCATTGACAATAAATGATTATTCTGAATTTGCACTACAGAGACCAAGGACAGAATTTGTGATTTTTTTCAAGTCTTAGTTAAAACTATAGTTGTAACTTACAAAACGATTCATGCTGAGATGCAAAATACCATAGAAAAATGTTTTTCTCCTTTTTGCATTTTGCCAGCACTTACCATTTTTATTTGCAGCTTCTTTTTTTTCTAAGACTTTCTTTCTCCTGCAAACACCTGACGTAACACAGCCTGCAACACAGGGAATAAATATACCCATTATGTACACAGCATGCTAAACACTGCTCACTTGCTCTTGTGCCATAAAGAAAACACAGTTACATTCATTCACAGAGAATGACCATATTCATGGCACTTGCTTTGCTACTATTTTTACTCCAACCCTATAGTTAGATTCTGTATTTTCAAGAGTAGAAAAGGGAGAAACTTTCTCACTGGAATCTGTTTCCTAGTCCTTGGGACCACATAAAATTAAGGACATTGTCCAGCAATGATTTGAGAGCAATAAAAAATCACAGGGTTAGAAATACAGCTTGGGTTTTACAGAAGGCTATTTGGGGCTCTAGAGATGGACTGTTCATACAGCTAGTCCTCTTATGCAAATTTTTTTGTTTCCTACAAAATGGACAACTCCGTTTCTGATATTAATGCATTCCAACATGTTAGTAAATACAGCATGAGTGAACTAGTAGACTACTACACTGTGCTCCTTGCCTTTTGAAATCAGATGAGTCATGAGATACCAGGGCAGCCCTGTCCCGTTTCATAGATTTCATGTTCACAAAGACAGACCTGAATTAAAAGCACAGGTCTCATAAAGCTAAAGGAAACAAACTACACAGTCCTGCTTCAAAGTTTTGTTTCTACAGTGGCTCTAGGAAGAATTAGGCTCATAACTCAGGGTTCTGGTGTGATTTCATTGTGTTATAAATTTGTTAGCTTATACTAAATAGTGACTGTGCAATGAATGAATCACAAAATATAAACAGCTCCAAACTTGTTCTCAGGTTATATTGGTTAAATTTCTTTGTATAGCATTTTTTCAATCCCAAGGCAATATTAGCAAAACCTCAATCTATTCTTTTACAGGGTGATAAAATGCCAGGCCTTCAATTTTTGGATGGGACTGCATGAAAGTTGTGGTACAGTACATGATGTTTGCAGTACAACAGCCAGTTTTGGCACAAGTGTTTCCATCGACATACATAGGCCTTTTAGAAAATACTTATTTATATTTCAACATGAAGTGCAGAAATTAAGGAATCTCAGATCTCTGTCACAAAATAATTTGTTAAATCAACTGCCAACAAAACAGGGTGACTACTTCTTCTCTGATAAACCTGAAGCTGTTTTCAGCCATTTAACAAGAACAAAACGATTTAAAAAGCAGAGCACTCTTTTGAGGTATATTACACTAAGTAGCATACTTTAGCAACGTATTTCTTGAATGCATTTAAACATTTTAGAGGAAGAACTTCAGAAAGTTCTTTAGAAAAGCTCACTAGAGATGACAAAAGTAAAATTTGAAAAATTGTGAAAAATCTTTTAATATTTGTTTAAATACATGTGTTTTCATATTGTACAACATTTATTGTTCATGCTGGTTTTTTTTTCTCTAATATTTATTCTAAATATGCTGTATCTTTATATGCATGGTGAGAAATCAGATAGAACCTGCATTTGTAAAGAGAATATTTATTTGACTTTGTAAAGGACCCAGAGAAGTAGCAAGAGTGGATGTGGAAATGGAAATAAACCTTTAGAAAAGAACATGAAAAGTACCTCAGGTGCATGCTCTTTGTTAGCTATGGGTTTAGATCTCTACAGTCTGCTGTAAACTATATGGCCTAGGAGTAAAAGAAAAGCTTCTGTTGTTGTACTCTTACATATTTAGGAAGTATAGTAAGTCAAACAATTAATGCTCTTTTAATAGTCACAAAACCACAACCGTTTCCTTGGCTTTATTCGCCCCGAACAAATTTAAAATCTGATTTCATTGAAATTATAGAGGAGCTAAGATTTCATCCAGTACTGCACTGATCTGCAAGTTTAAAGGACTAGGAAGTTCAAGACCCCCTGGGTTTTCAGTTTTTGAATGCAGAAACAGAAAAAAGCGAGCACAAGACTTTCTGCTTGCTTCCCAGACAGTCTATGACCCCAGCAGTCTTCTGGCACCCGCTCGCTCTGACCCCAGCTGCTTTCACGCCTGCCATACAGGGCAGAGCAGACACTTCTCCTAAATGGAAAAGCCTGCACAGCAGCACTGGCTTGCTCAGGTCTAACCCAGTGAGAGAAGTTCCCAGGCATAAACTGACAGGCGCAAACCCACTGGTTGTGGCTGCTCTGCATCCACCCTCTCTCCCCCTTCTTCGCCACGCAAGAGGTCCTAAAAGTTATGAAAATACTGAATCCTGGTGCTTTTTGTTTTTAATAGGGGGAGAGGAGGTGCAGGAGGAAGGGGAGTTTTGGCAGCCAGCAGAACACTTTACCATGCTCTGACGGGAAGGACTCGTCCAGCAAGCAAGGACAATAGCTCACTTGTGCCGGGCCCTACCACATCACTGTCACACAGGAAGCGTATCCGAAGGTCACAAGGAGCAGACTACTGCCCAACCATATTTTCACAGGAGGAGATGTAAACCTGATGGACTAAAGGAAAATTACACACTGGACCTTGCTGGGAGGCTGGTCATATACAATAACAAATTTGCAGTTAAAGAGCACGGGGGTTTAATGAGTTTCCCTTATTTCAAAGATATTCTTTCCCCTCACCCAAATTTGGGCTTTTACTTTCTGAGTCAGTGCTAGAATACTACAGCACCTCAGTTATAATCCTAATTGAGCATCACAACTAGCATGATGAATTTATTCTGCTGGACAATTATTAAACCAAATTAAATGGATTTCAAAGCAGAGTGGGGGAGGGGAATTACACAAAAACTTGCTGTTCCAGCTTACAGAATAATCTGAATTCATGTTCACTGAGTATTTTATACGCTTTGTCAGATAGCTCTTGTTCAATTTCTTTCGGTGAAGCTGTAGGCAGCAGAGATGTCCTTTGGTCCTGAAGAACGGACCATTGCCAAGCTTCTGCTGTGCACGTAGAATTTAGAGTTTGGTTGTGTCTGGCTGTCGACAGATATTGTATCTTGGTTTGCTTCCCAGTATGAGATCAACTCTCCAAGTGATGAGCCCAGGCCCAACAGGGATTTTAGAAGAAGGCTTCTTTCTCCTGTGGCCTGGCTGAATAATCTCATACAGTAAGCACTTTTGCCTTTTACCTCCTTGTTAACTTATTCCAACATAAACCCAGAGATGAGGAAAAGGAAGCCCCTCTTTTCATGCAACATTGTTCTTCCACTAGAATTTGACGAAATTCAAGAAGGCTCTCACTAGGCTTAGCCAAGGAGGTACAGAAAGGTGGCCTGGCACTTCTCCAGTCTTGCTTTCTTGGGACAGTTCAGTAATACACCCATAAGCCTATTTACTTCACCCAGATCCTTACACTGGATGCAGAAAAGAGGTTGTCCCATGGTTCCAGGGCACCACAGGATTATCTTTACCTTGCAGTAGCCATCCCACAGCTGTATGGAAATTCCAGTAGAAGACAGACTATGTCTCTGATCAGCAACAGGCTGCTAAACTGTTTGATTTTGTCATTAAATGAAACTCTGAACATGTCTACAGTTCTTACATATATCTCCTCTTACATATATCTCTTACATATATCTCTTACATATATCTCCTCCTGCTTGTCTTTCTAGAGGAATTAACTTTGTTTAGGAGTGTTTATTTTTTGGTACTCTCACTTGTGAGCTAAACTTGATGCACTATTTCAAGTGACTATCACTTCAAGTTTCTAAATCTATATACCAGCATGTAAAAAAACCTGCTTCATATTCTTTGGTGTTTCAGACACCTAGAACTCAATCTGACTCCCTTTCTGTTCTTTTTGTTTCCTTCCAACAGGTTTATAATCAGTAGAGATTTTTGGTAACAAACATTCGAAAAATAGATCAAGGTAGATAGTGGGAAACACAACCATTGGGCTTACAACAGTCTTTTAAACATCTACTCAAAAATCCCCAAATCTCTGTATTCTTGGTTCTTTATCCTCTGTATTTCTTTTACACACAGTCACTAATATTCCCTTATGGAATGAGGCTTGACCTCCAGTTTTGAATTTATATCAGATCTCAGTGGTATGCTTCAGTTATTAAGAGTATAGACCAATCTAACAAATAAATTATAATTACCTCAGCAAAAACACCTCTATCAAGGACTAGGGAAGTGGGGAGAAAAGGATGGGTCATGGAACAAAGGAAAAAGTTAGGTTCAACTGGGAAAGCAAGTGCCATGCTCAGCATCAACTACCATGAGAAAGAATTTCACTATTAGTAGCTGTCTTAAACTAGACGTGAGAAAGTTAAAGAACACATGAAAGCCTCAACAATGATTTCTGATAGTATATACATTTCTTAAAGCATTCTTAATACCCTACATGCTCTACAATGACATTGTTTTTGTTTCTTGGTTGGTTTCTTGTTTTTGTTTGTTGGTTGTCTTTTTTTTTTTCCACTCTTTATAACTTGTGGTGTTCTTTGTTTGCATATTTCAACCTGTAGTACTTGTGTATAGCTGTCTGAAAAACCTTCTTTCCCAGATGTATTCAGATGAAAAGAAATAAAATTTCTCTGCACAGAGAGACAACCATATTTATTTAGTGAAGAAATTAAATGGAAAGCAAAAGCAAGTGCCAATACATCAGAAGAACTGTAGAGTTGATTAACTCCACGTAGTTTTACATAGGGTAGAATGCCACTGAACGAGAACTTGTCCAAAAGCCTTCACTTAAACTTATTTCACTTTATTTGAAGAAAATAAAGGGAAGACCTATTTCCATTAAATTTTCACGGAATAATTTTTCCATTCTTTTCTTTTTTTCGGTAGGAATTCAGAGAGGAAGAAAATTTCATGGAAGCTTTCCCAAATAAAAACATGGCAGATGAGGAAATAATACTACGGGTTTGACATAATGGACTTTCTAGGAGGTTTTACATTACAGAGGAGAAAACTGATCTTTTCTCAACTTTTGGTGAACTTTGGCAGTATATTTGAAAATCTGTAGATACAAAATAAAGAAAACTTGAAGAGCACAGATATCAAATCCTCAGTAAAAGAATGCAACATTTGGAAGAATGAGATTCTAGTATTAACATTTATTATTACTGTGACTGTATCACACTGCAAAAATCATCCTTGCGTATTCTGTAACTATACTGCACAATTTTCTTAAACTTCCTCTAAAGCAGCTACAAGTGCCAAGAACAGGATATGAGATGGGATGGCCCAATGGTCTGAATAATTTCTTTGAACCAATGCCAATCTCACGGTTTAATCCCAGACAGCAATTACCACACAGCCACTCGATCACTAGCCTTCCGCTGGGATGGGGGAGAGAATCAAAAGGGAAAAAGTAAGAAAACTTGTAGGTTGACGTAAGTACAGCTTAAACAACAACAACAGTAATAGAAAGGAAAACAACAAAAAGACAAGAGAAATAAAATCCATGAAAAACAAGCAAATGAAGGAAAAAAAAAGCTTTACATGTACATTTAACAAAATCCACCTTGTTTGTCAGAACTAGGGGCTCTACTAGTCAGGCTGCCTCTGCCCAATCAAAACGTTAATGTACTGCACAAGGGGATAATGTTCCTGCACTGAACATAAAATATAAGCTGAGGAAAAGAGTCTGCCTCAGGCAAAGGCAGACTCATCTGTGCTACTGCTTTTGTTCGAGGACCTGAGTGACTGGGGTTTCCTATTTGAGCTCACTGTGTGATCAGTGCAGCTCACTCCACATAGCATCAGTAGCATCAGCTGCACGATGTGTAGAGGAGACCCTTCCTTTGGTCGTCCAGCCCAGCACTGGCAGTCGGGGTGCCAGGAGGAGCTGTGCTTTGGTGCCCATCACTTCCAGAGCAGCATGAAATCCTTCGTAAGCTTGCAGTATCTCCTTTTCAGCTGGACTATAACGGGCCTCAGAGCCTCTGTATAAGCCCTAAGGGTCGACCTTGAGTTTCCCTTGCAACTTTCTGTCAGGGGCTCCAGGAAAGACCATCCTCCTCAGCTGCAGCGTAGAACACATTGTTTACAACCTATGAATAATGAATTACCACCCACTGAGTTTATTCAAATTCTTGCTGGTGCTCAGAGCTCCATTTGAAACCAATTTTCTTCACAGTTCCTTGATAGGAACGGCCAACAATCAAACTATAATTTAGGATGTGCACTCTTCAAAACTCCACAACACCTAAAAAAGCTTGTTTCCTTTTTGCTAGTTGGTGGAAACAGTGCTGCTATCTAGTTTATTCCATCCATTGGGACATGACTTCCATCTCACCATCTTACTCCTAAAACTAGGATCTCCTGTGTAGGTCCCTTGATGTCACTTTTGTTTAGAGAAAAGTCAGACCATTGTCTTCCCATTTTTCTTCTCAAAAACCTCCCTCACTGTGTTGTTCCATACAATGATGTCATCAATATATTCCAGGTGTTCTGGAGCTTCATCCTGCTCCAGTGCAGTCTGGATCAGTCCATGGCAGATGGTAGGGCTGCGTTTCCACTCCTGGCACAGTTGGTTCCAGGTCTACTGGACAACCCTCCAAATGAAAGCAAATGGTGGCCTGCCCTCTGATGCCAGAGGGATTGAGAAAAACACATTAGCAATGTCAGTGGTGGCACCACTTGGCTGCCTTTGACTCAAGTTCATGTTGAAGCTCCAGAATGTCGGGTGGGGTGGCACTCAGAGGTGGCATTCATTCAGGCCATGATAACCTACTCTTAGTCTCCATCCCCATGAGACTTCTGCACTTGCCAAATGGGGCTTTTAAGGTGTCCTGTTGATCACTCCTTGGCTCTCCAGTCAGCAAACCACCACAGGGGTAGGAATTACAGAGTCTCATTTGGACCCTTATTACCTCCCATGGACCACTGTCGTAGCAATTGGCACCTGCTCTTCTTCAGCCTTCAGCAACTCCACAGCAGAAGACCTCTAAGAGACCAGGCAAGGTAGACAGATGCTTAAATTCCTCTGCCTTCAAGGCACTACACCAAAGGCCAACTTACCATTTTTGGTCCTTGCAATACCCTCTCCTGGCACAGTCTATGCCAAGGATGCCTCTGGTCCAGGCACACTAGAGTGCTTTTTCCTCTAATTCCCAGTCAGACTAATCTCAGCCTCCAAAACAGTCAGCTGTTTGGACTCCCCTGTCACTCCAGAAATCCAAATGGATTCTGTCCCTATACAGCCTGATGGCATTAGTGTACAATGTGCACCAGTGCCTACTAAAGCCTTGTATTCCTGTGGGGCTGCTGCGCCAGGCCACTGAATCCACATAGTCCAGTAAACTTGACTGTCCCTTTGCTCCACCTGCCTGAAGGCAAGGCCCCTCTAAATCCTGGTCATAGTGTTCATTATTCACTTCTTACAAAAACAAATCAGAAGTCCCTTTATTAAGATCAGAAATAAGACCAGCCTTTCACAACTGCACACTGGAAACAAGAGCAGCAATTTTCCTTGAAGATCACTGTTTTGTAATTGGCTTTCCCTGTAACTCACGTACCCGTGCCTCTAGGGTCAAGACAGATTTTCCATCCTCCTTCACCATTTCTTCTCCATGGTCATGCAGGCAAAACCATAAAGTGGTTCATGGTGTGTACCCACTGTATTGTCTCTTTTGAGCAGAGGAATGCTTACTCCTAATTCGTAAGATACTGATCCCTACACACGGGGAGTATCTCCTCTTCAAACTGTGGGAATCCCTGGGACAGTTTCTCCACAGGCAACATGCAGGTCTGGAGGGAGGAAGAGAGACTTTCTTTGTACTGAGAGAGTTGTCCAGCCAATTTAATCCACTTTTTGTCCCTCAGTGTCTTTCTACGTCATTACTGCCAATAAGTTTGCATAGGACAATGCTCTACTCCATTCAAATATAGCCCACACAGGTAGTGTACACAGGACTTCATGTGGATAATTGTTCATTGTCCATGTCATTGTAAATCAGCTCCAGCATAGCTAATTCCCTCAGGTACTAAATACCTCTCTCCACAGCTGTTCCCTGGGTGACACATAACATCTTCCTTGATGGAAGATACCACGGCTTATTTACAGGGACATGGCATCAGAAGAAGGATCACTAGATATCCAGCATTCCACTTTATGATAATCTCGACGTGCTCAGCTAAATTACACTGGCTTTGCAGGTATGCACTGCTTGAGACATAAAGGAATGGAGCATTTTAGTGCTTTGTGGTTAAATATCTGGTAATCCATGCAGATCATGGTTAATATTTAAAGTCTAAATCAAACAACTAAAGCAATTCATTGCTCATCAGACCGCGGAATTCCAGGTCAAATTACCTGAATGTGCTCAACTTTGAAGGTATGAAGATGAGAACAACAGCAACTGCAAGCTAGCTGGGAATATTGTGGTAGTGGTGAAGCCCAACAACATTTTTAAACCCAAATTTTATTGCCTGGGGACATCTGTATTCCTTAAAAAAAAACCAAACCAAACCAAAAAAACCCAACCCAAACCAAACCAAACCCAAAACCACTAGCAAAAAAAGATATAAAAGAGAGATAGAGAAGATTTCCTCATACAACAGTGGAGACTTCTATTTAATCAAGGCTATGATTTTTCATCAAGACAGAAGTTTCAAGCATCATAATCACAGATAACTAAGCAATACCTAAGCACTTTTCTGGTCCAGGGACTAAATGAGACTTGAGACTTTCATTCCATCCTTTTCTTGTGTAACATGACACATCAATTCTAATGGTATACATTACTCTGATACGAGTCAAGAGATAATTTGGTTTTTGAAGAATCATCTATCCAAAACACATCCTGTTTGCATCATCACAACCTGTTTATATTACTTAATATTTAAAAGCCATCTATGATGATTGTCTGGTTTAATAAATACTGGAATTATCTCAAAATGGAAAACATATTCACAAGAATGAAGCAGATTCTTTTCTCCTACTTGGGTTAATTGCCAATTTTAAGAAGGTATCCAAAAAGTGTTCAGAACACAGACCAAAGTGGAGGAGTGTGTATTTTTGAAGGGAAGACTACGCTGGTATCCTGAGACCAAGAGCATCGACATGCCATGCAATCCTCTGTGAATCTGGACAATTCAGTTTATCACGGCTTGCTCAGGGTAAACCTCTTGAGGGAGAAATAGGCCTAAAACCAGAGAACCTCTGCCTGTTCCCACATTTCCTTATGAGAAAAGAAAAGAAAGTACAAAAACAAGGAAAATGTTTACTCATGGGACTGGAACTGTAATGAGCTGTTCCCCATCCCTCATCAACGCTTGTAAAAATAAATACTAGTGAAGTACATTTTGCTGTCTTTTCTAGAACAAGGCATCATTTTACATATCACAGAATCAGTCCTCTGACTACTTGGTGATGAATCTGACTTTAAATTAGAGCTTCTCACACACATTTCATTACCTTTGGCATTGAACTGGCCATCTGTGAGTAACGAACCTTTCTGTCTGAGCAGATGATTTGGGATACAATGACTAACTGGCTCCTGATGACTTCTTGGAAGCTGAGTTAGTGGAAAGCATGTTTATTTATAGGTTATTAGCAAATGAATTCTCAGAGAAGAGGAAGTAGAGTGCTGAAGTGGTCTGCCCTTGTAAGGATGGTATTGTTCTCTCTGATGTTCAGAGGCTCTGTATTTCACCCAGCCTTTGTAGAGACTAACTTTTGATTAAAGAAAAGAAAAAGAAAAAAAGAAAAAGAAAAAAAGAAAAGACAAGACATCATGTTGTGAAGAGCCAGATGCAACTCATTCTACCCATAGTGACAGTACCCACTGACCCCATGATAAAGGTAAAAAGAGCAGGCAACTCTTTATATTCTTTCTTCCTTCTCCACACCTCCTAGACTTCCTAAAACACACAGCAGTGCCAAGTTCATGGCCATGCAGTGCTGCAAGTGTTTGCATGGGGTCACCAAGACAGATGTAGAAAACAGCAGGACATTGAGATCTAGTTTCCAACATTCCCGGAAATATACACTGGAAATATACATCGTGTGTTGCCTAGTGGAGCCCAGCCAGCCTTGTCCAGACGCCTCTGTTTTCCAAGAAGGTGCATTTGGATAATAAATTGTTTATACACCTTCTTTGACTGACTTCCCCTGGCACGTAGAGACCAAAATATATCTCCTGACTGTTTCCAAGGCAAATGGATAGGACTTTATGCTATTATTTCACACAGTAACTCCACTTTGCTGTTTTGCCAATTTCTTGTTTACTTGTAAGGTTGTAGGTTCAGGTGGTGTCACCAAACACATACACAATGCATCCAAGATGAGATTAATGGCATGATGTCTTTCAAAAGGTGGGAAATAAAAAATTGGAAGCATCTTTGGATTCAGTAGGAAAACAACTGAGTGCAACTCTGGAGTTGTTACATTAATCTTTTAAAATGCCACTTAATGATACTTTTTTTTTAAAACTGCTGACTTGAAATAAGTGACTAGAACTTCTTCCTTCCAATTGTTTAGGTGATTTAAAAAGTATTTGTGTCTGCAGACTAAGGGTGTGGATGGTACTTCTAAAACTATTTCGCTGGGGAAGAAGTTTTAGAACTCTTATCTTGCCATTTAGGAACCCCCTCCCCTTTGAAGAGCAGATTTGCACAGTGAAATTAGGTGTTATAAAAAAAAATTAAATTGAGGCCTGAATTTTCTTGTGAGCCTTGATGTCTAGTAGGCTACTTGTAAGGGACTTGATGAAAGACAATTCTACTTCTTATGTTTAAGATCTGGTGCAACTTTCTCCTTCCCTGACTTCTTACTTAGTTGCTATTGTAGGAATATATGAAATCAGAAGTGGTGCTACAGAGACGGTGCCTCTGATATGGCAATACAGCCAGTGATAAGGGAGATGGGGCAGATCCAGGGCACAGACTGCAGTCATATCACTTCAGCAATAGCTTTTATTTCAGGAATGAAGCGCTGGTTTTGGCTGTGATAGAGTTAATTTTCTTAACAGTAGCTGGTATGGGACTATGTTTTGGATTTGTGCTGAAAACAGTGTTGATAACGCAGGGATGTTTTTGTTATTGCTGAGCAGAACTTACACAGAGCCAAGGCCTTTGCTGCTTCTTTTATCACCCTCCCAGCAAGCAGGCTGGGGGTGCACAAGAAGTTGGGAGGCAACCAGTTGAGACTGCTGACCCCAGGAGACCCAGGGGATATCCCGTACCCTATGGTGTCAGCATATAAAGCCAGGGGCAGAAGAAGGACTGGGAGGATATTTGGAGTGATGGTGTTTGTCTGCCCAAGTCATTGTTTGTGTGATGAGGTCCTGTGATTCTGGAGATGGCTAAACACCATCAGTGAATTAATTCTTTGTCTTGCTTTGCTTGTGTGCACAGCTTTTGCTTTCCCTATTAAACTGTGTTTTATCTCAACCCAAAAGTTTTTTCACTTTTTTGGTTCCACCATCCTGCTGGTGCTGGAGTGAACAAGTGGGTGTGCGGTACTTAGTTGCCAGCTGGGGTTAAACGACATCCCCAAAACCAGGACTATTTTAAAAAAGGACAATTATCAACTTGAACACACGAATGGGGCCTCCAATCTGACAGCTCATCCCTGCCCAAGGGACAGCCATTGCATGTGGGTATTTGCATGCATGTTGTTTGTGGCTGTTCTGCAGGGATATCCCTTGTCCAGGGCCATCCTGCAGGCACATCCAGTAGACCACCCTTTGTTAAGTGGATGTCAGCAGTTACTTGCCTCAGCAGCCGAAGCTCTTGGAGGAGGATGTTTCACATGCAAGTGTTTCAGGACCTGCATCTGTGTGTCTTTGATGGGGTGCAAGTCATGTATTCTGCCCTTGATCATGTTGGCATTTCTGTGTGTTGCAGCTCTGAAAGTCCCACAAGGAGCTGTTTCTTGCAGCCTGAAGGGTTGCTCATGCATTAATCTCCTCGTGGGTGGTCTAGCACACACACACACAGGGAGTCTGCTGGGTATTTCATGGCTCCACCCATGCAGCCACCACTGCGTTATTCAGACATAAGGTGGAGGGCAGATCACGGTGTCTGGTGTCAGAGTAAAGGGGCTTAAAATTAAGAACAAATCTTTAAAGACTTTAAAGAACATTTCATATGCAATGTGAAATGGAAGCTAAGGAATAGAGAAAATCATCTCATTGCAGGTACCTGGAACTTCTTAGCATGAAAGGAAAATAACTGAGTTACAGAAAAACAAACCGCTTCTCATTATGTGATTTTAGGAATGTCCATAAAACCACAGTTTTGCTGAAGAGTAGACCCTCTTTCCTTTCAGAAATCTGTTTTTTCTCAGAAGGTCTCTGACTCCAAGCCCCTGTGCTTAATGGGAGAGTTTATGTATGCACAGAAAGCTTTATAGTATTTCTCTGTATTAAAACTCTTACTTGCCTATGCAGATAAGAGGTAGAGTTTTTAATTATTTTTTTATGACTTCTAAGCCGATAACATTTGCTCAGATTCATAAGACACCTGCCATCTGCCATGATCTCTAACAAGTTTAATAGCTTGGTCACATTACAGACAAATCACATTTAAAACAGTGAAGATATTTTGCTCTGACAGGTTAGAGGGCAATTTCTATGCTCACCTACTAAAGTGTTTTCTCAAATACTTGAATTTTCTTTTCTGCCTCCCAAAAGCAGATCATGTAAAACGTATAATTTATTTTTTTCAAGTACAAATTAATTTATTTTTAGTGTACAGGTCAAAGGTCTTCCAACTTCATGTGTTGTTCGAAGCCAAAATGAGTGGTTGAAGGGAAATAGTCTGTTCTCCAATACAAGAAGGTAAGGAAGTAATGGCAACAGAGAAGAGCAGCATAGACAAGGCTTCAGCTCACACCCTGACTGATTTGCCTTTTGAACACATCCTGTAACCCCGGGGAAGGTTATAAGAGAGCAGCCTGACGTTGTTTTATGTTCTAAACAGTAATGGTCAGTGTACTTCCATGTAGATGGATGGATGAAGGGAACCAAAAAGTAAGAGAAAATCTCAGAAGAGACAACTTACATTTCTCAGTGATCAAAACTGCCAATGTAGAATCATAGAATCACAGAATATGCTGAGTTGGAAGAGACCCATCAGGATCATCGAGTCCAGCTCCTGGCTCTTTGCAGGACACCCCAAGAGTCATGCACTTGAACTCTCTCAGGCTTGGTGCTGTGACCACTGCCCTGGGGAGCCTGCTCCAGTGCCCAGCCACCCTCTAGGTGAAGGACTTTTACCTGATATCCAACTTAAACCTCCCGTGACACAATTTCAGGACATTCCTTAGGGTCCTGTCAGTGTTACCACAGAGAACAGATCAGTGCCTGCCCCTCCTCTTCCCCCCAGGAGGAAGCTGTAACTGCAATGAGGTCACCCCTCAGTCTCCTCTTCTCCAGGCGGAACAGACCAAGTGACCTCAGCTACTCCTCATACGGCTTTCGCTCCACATCCTTCACCATCCTTGAAGTTTGGATGAATATACAGCTGTTTGCTGATTTCTTCAGTTAGGTTTCACATGAAAAGTACTGGATATTTTTATCTGCTGTCTAAGAGCCACTAATGGCTGCAAATTAAACAAAATGCGACATTAATTATTAAAGTTGAAAGATGGAAGAGATCCATTAGGCTATCTCAGAAGCCCAGAGTTCACCCTGCCAATACATTTTCAGAACTGCGTCCAATACAGTTATAAATGACCAGACAATGGGATTATGCCTATTCTACAAGTAACCCCAGAATACACAGATGTAACACCAACAGCCACATAGATGCTGTGGCAGCACAATACCAAGCATGCAGACAAATTGGAAGAAAACTCTCACCAAAAAAGTGTCATCATTAGAGAGAGGCTGGGGCCCCTCTCAGGACTTCGGTGAGCTGTAGGAAAGAGCCATTGCTTTGGCCTCTGTACAGTATGGAAAGAAACATTTTCACCTAAATTCTACTTCATTAATGCAGATAGCAATGAGAGTGATTAGAAATCAAGAGAACTCATATCTCGGTGCGTGGGGTCGATGGTCTGGTGCCGCGCCTCTCCCACAGAGTCCCTCATGGAGACGCTGTGGCGGTGCTCTGTCAGCACCTACGCGAGCACTCAGCCTCACCCTTGCTGGTGGATGCAAGCAGCCACTCACACACAGCTCTGTGTGTTACGGAGATGAAGAGGCAAGAGGGATTCTTTGCGTGCAATTCCGAGGCCGTTTATTGGGGTCCGCACGGACCGAGAACAAACCGCTCCGAAGGGGAGGCAGAGACAAAGAACCTCGAACAAACCTGCACCTGTTTTTACCCCGAGGGGTCCCAGGGACAGGCAGAACATCAATAACCAATAATCTGAGGGCTGGGGGGGAGGAAAGGTTGAATGGCAGAACGGGGGCCAATGGAAGAGGGGAGGGGGGGAGAGGACCAGGGACCGAGGGAAAAAGAACCTTCTGGCACAGTGGTGTGGGGAGAGATCACTTTGGAACAACAGAGGGGGTGTAGCATGCACTTAACCACCGCAACAGACTCACGTCCAGCAGACTATTTCACTTCCTGATTTTTCGTCACCAGAATTTTTGTATTATCTGCACAGTGCACAGCTTGGCCAACCTTCACTTCAAGGGCTGTGGCTGACCTTAGGACACAAACCTCAAGCTGAAAAAAAGAACTGACAGTGAAGCTTACTTGGAGGTTACCTTGTGTGGTGTGTGTGGGTGGGTCAAGACACAGCTAATCCTTTTGTTTCTGAGACATTAACAACCCATTGGTCAGAAGTTTCAGGAAATGCCATTGTCCAGATTTTGTTCATCATGTTTGGACACAGCAAAATTTCTCTTTAAGTTTGTCTTTCAGTCTGTCTAAGGGGAGGACAATGGCAACACTGGTTTTGTCAGAAAAAACAACTGCAACTTCAACAAGACCACATGGACTAGAAATTATTCAACAGCTGCAAGATGTTCCTGCTGTCTTTACATTTACTTGTCTGTATTTTAGTTTTTTTCTAGGAGTTTACCCTGCAAATCCTCACCTGCAAAAAGTAAATTGCATTCCTATTCCTTCCCAGGAACAGTGTTGTTGTCATCGAACCAGTAACAGGAAATTGTGGGAATGCAGTGGAGAAGTCAGAATTTAGATGATTTTATCTACATCTAGATGGGCAAGTTGCCATCAGAGACGGTTAAATCCCCAGGAAGGTGGCTAACTCAGTCTGAATGTAGCAACTAGAGAAAGGGCAGCTTTCCATGTGGTTGGAATTAGTCTCAAAGAGAGCATTAAAAACTTGCACTATCTTCAAAAATGAAGACAAAGTAAAAGGATTGCTTCCTTCCTTTGCAGTTCCCGCCTGGGGAACCCACTGAGGGGTGTACACTGTAGAATAACCCAGTGTACAGGGTTTATCCAAGCAGCTGAAGATCCATTAATTTTACACTTACCAAAATCTCCTTTTGTGAATTTTCTAGTGCACTCTCCCTACTTTTTTTCCTAATTTTTTTTCTCCACAGTGGAGTTCATAGCTGATTGACCTGTATCATAGCATCAGCTCAAGCTATAGGGGTTTTTTTTATTCAGACACTTTGGAACGTGCCGTTTGGAAGGGGTCCTTGTCTTTATTTTCTTTCATTTTATTTCATTCCAACTCTTCATTCCTAATATAACCTTGAACTTGGGGGAGTTGGCGGGGAAGAGAAGAAAGGGAAGCGTTTTCATCAATTCAATTAAGGTGCTCCTTGTAACCGGGACCCAGAACAGTACTGCTCTGCATTACTGCCACACACATTTAATTTGAAATTAAGCACAGGATCAGAGCTTCTCATGTAATTTGCAAATGAAAACCAGGTGTTTCCAAGTCAGAAGTGCCATGCAAACACTGTATCCTATTTTTTCTAGAAAGGTTAAAAAGCGACAAACATCAGAAGAAAATTATCTTGCTGATCAGTCTTTGAAACAAAGAAAATAGTGAAATAAGGATCCTGGTTTTTATTCTTTGTAAATCCGAGCTTGGGAGTAGTCTCTGTCTGCTTAAAAAATGGATGTACTTGCTCCTTAGTATCATCCTATTCTGGGAAGTTTGTCCCAAATCTGATTTCAAGAAATAAATGGTTATAAAACTCTTCAGGTCTAACAGTTTTTCAAGATGTTGCTCTGTGTATGTACTATATTTACTAGACACCTATGCAGCTGAGAGTGGGGTAAGCAAAATTCCCATATACAGTAGGAAGAACCCCAGCACAGAGCCAAGAAAGTCTAGGTTGTTGTGACTCCTCCCTGAAATGAGGGAAGGAAAAAGTACTTGAAACTCTGTGACTTCACTCTCTGAATAATATGAAAAAGTGACTTTCACTTACATCACTTGATATCAGGCCTCTTTAATAAGGTCTAGGGAAACAGTTAAATAGCCATAGCCCTTGGATGAAACAACACGCACGTGGAACATGAAAATTGAGTTCTGAAAGAGAAATTGGGTTCTTAAGAATAAAGTGTGCCTCCCAAATACTGCAGCATGACAACAACAAAATTGCTGTCTCCTCAATATTAAAGATATATTTCTAGGGGCAAATATACTCCTCAAAGGCAATAAACACTGGTTAATCAAGAGCACATTAAGAAAGCAGTAAGATTAAATAACAAAGCAAAACAGAGTTTAATGTCTTTAATAGACATTCTTCTGTGATCAAATTACTTAGAGGATCAGACTTCCATGACATTCTATACAGTGCTGATGTTTCAGTGTCCCAGATGACATACTCTGTCTGATACACTAGAAGGTGTAATCTTGGATCCTCATAATTCATATAAAAAACTCAACAGCAACAGAATATTCAACTAAAGCTGCATGGATGTAAGGCCTTGAACATGAAACGGAAGAACAAGAAATGCTGAACAAAAGTTTCACCTGAGTACTTTCAGTCCCACAGGTTAGTGGTTACATTGCCCTTTGAGTACCAGGATTTTGGGGTGGTGTTTTGTTTCTGTTTTTGTAGTTTGGAGTCAGCATTCAGTAAGTCAAAGAGCTTTCCTTCACAGCACTCTTATACAGAATTGAACAGCTTTAAAGGCCAGGTTGGACCAGATCTAGTGGGTGGCATCCTTGCCCAGGGCCAGAGGGTTGGAACTAGATAATATTTAAGGTCCTTACCAACCCAATGCATTCTTTGACTCTGTGATTAAAGGAAATGGAAATTATTCTGATTAGCAAGAGAGGATTATCTTCAGCACTCAGTCAGGTATCCTTACTTTTCACTGATGCTGATTTATTCAAATTATTCTCTTCCACTGAAGGACTGCAGCCACAGCTATAGAAGTATTAAAGACTATTCTCCACATCCTAGTCAGCTTTATTCAAAGGTGTATGAGAAACTAGCTAAATGTCTCAGGGATATTTACTGTGACATCATTCATCAAATAGCCATTTTAAATTAAGACAAAAGGGGCCCTTTGAAAGGAGAAAAATAATGGTGTTCTGAACAAAGCAGAAGGGGGGCCTCAGTGTGCACAGAACTGCTAATCAGTACATTCCTATGCAATGCCTCCAAAAATTAATTTCTCTTTGAACCTTCAAAGTAAATCTGATTCACTTCAGAACTTGCTACATGACTTTCTAAAAACATTTTATTGTACAGAGACATGGAAGATAAGGTAATGAGCCTATTTTTCTGAATAAGAAGGACACATTTTCAAAAAAAAAGTCAGTATTCCTCTCAATTTGAAGCAATATTTTAGTATCAAGGAACAAACACCTGTAAATATTGCCCCATTTTATCAAATTGTTTGCCCTTGCATACACTAAATCTGATATTTTTAAGGTCAGACCAGTTATTTTCTACACTGAAGGAAAACAAGCACTCTTCATAATGAATAATGTTTGCTACCACTGAATGGCACTAAAAACATCTGCACTGATAAAATACTCCTAAAGGAGGAAAAAAATCTGCATTTTCTCTCTTCTCTTGGAAAAGGTTGCTGTTGAACGCTATTCAACATCCAGCTTTACACCGTCATTAACATAACCATAAAAAACTCCAGAGGTTCTAGTATTAATTTTCTTCTTTAATTATATGGCCTTTTCCTCAGTAGCACGGTGAAAAGACAACAGCAGGAAAGCAAATAAATGTTGGGATTGATCCCACCTCAAACAAAGAGGTAAAGACAGTACACATTTGTCCCTGCCCTGTTCCCCTTTCTTCCCCAACTTCAGTTTTCTCTTCCCTCTTCTTTGACCAGATCCAGACTCCTCTCAAATAAATTTTTATTCAATCCATCCTAAAAATTCTGCTTTGGTTCACAAACAACTAATTTGTGAGCAAACATTCTGGACGTTTCTCTAGAGCCGTCTATGAATACTCCCCAGCTATATCTATAAAGAGAAGCATGAAGAAGAATGTGATTGCTGCAAAACCAAAATTCATAATAAATAAATTATTTTTATAACATCACCTCAGGCTGGTTTCTGGATGAGTTAGCAGAAAATTGATTATGAGGTAAAGTGAAAACCTTTTTAATCTGCCTCAGTACTAACAACAGGTTGAATAAATTACCCACCTTGAGTAAAGGCATGGGATATGACCCCCAGCCTAGATCCTAAGTGCATTATCACTTAAGCCATGTGGCACTTTTTGAGCCACACTTGAAGTATTTTACTTCAGTGGATCAAAGCACTGCTTAAACCATCTTGAGTCTTTGTTGTGGTGGGTTATTCAGACACATTTCCAGAAGAGCCCAGACATGTCTGCTTCCTTTAACATTTGTGGTTTATTTGGAAAATTCTGTTTGTTTCTGTGCATCTCTGTGAGTATCTAACCTACAACACCTAAGTGCTTTAACAGGAAAACACCTCTGCCTTTATCAGCAGGGATTATATCATGCTAGCCACCTATGCTTCCTTTTGCAACCACAGTACTTCCTTAAGTCTATTTCTGCTGTTGACAAAACATCTTTGTATATCAAGGATTAAGCATCAGACTATAACCATGTACTGGAGGTACCAACAAACAATTATTCTTCATGCCACAGGATAAATGCCTACCTTTTACAAGCAGTCTCATGACTAGAAACTCTGCAATAAAGCCAAACAATAGGTTTTTTTGCTTAGACTTTAATACAGTCAGTTCTACTGGAGGGGAGACAGAGCTGCTATCTGTATAGATAATCTTAAATTTCAAGGATAACTTTATATATAATGTAAAAACATGATATATGTTGGGATCAAACACATACCCAGAAAGTCAAATATTCATCTAGCATAAGCCATGGAAGCAGTACTAACTTCAGTAGAGTGTTTTACTTTCATGATCTTCTGAACTGGTCCAACAGTGGTATTTTTAAACATAGGCACATCAAGGTTCAGGTTAAGACTGATGGAAAATTCAAAGGGACCATGGTTCTACTCTATGATATGTTGATTTATCAGAGACCTGATACAAGGGGTGAATGTTCCATTCTGGCATCTCTTGCAGCCCCTAAAACCTGAAAAAGTGGTAAGCATTACCCTTCAGACATCTGCCCTGCTTCCTGTTTATGTCCTGACTTTTCTTATCCTTTTATTTTCTCCCTGAGGCAAAAAATAATCCTGTTTCTCATCTACAGCTAGCAAAGGTTTGTTCCCAAGGCCGAAAAGCTGTCAGCTGGCTCTGATTAGGAATGACTCTATCAGGTAAAAAGACAGGCTTTCCCACTTGCATAAACTCTCAGAATAAGCTTGCTGAGTAAAAAACCCATATCATCCTATGACAATGAAAGTTTTATCAGTTTTATTAGGGCCAAGATGCAGTAGGAAGTATCTATTCTCCATATTTATCCCATAATTGAAAACTAATTTTCTGCAAGCAGCAAAATTTCTTTCCATAGAAAGAAAAACATCCACAGATGTTTCTTTCCACAGAAGAGAAATACTCCATCCTATTCAAAATTGCATAATATCTTGTTGTTTGGACAAAAAAGACAGCAGCGTTTGCTGGTATTTTCAAGCATTTGTGCTCAAAGAGGATCTTTGTGCGAGTGTATTGAAAAGTTCAGTAGAAAAATCATGGTATTCCATTAGCCAGAGCAGATTTGGAAAACTCTCTTCGTAATTGGGTTATACTTCCTTAACAGAAGAGTGTTAAACTAGCAGTCTTTGAGAACTCCAAAAGGATCTGTTCAAAGCTTTGTAAGCCAAATTTTTCAAAAAGTAATAAAATATTTACACCACGGAAGATATTCTGAATTCTAACAGTAGATATGTAAAGATGAAGTAAAATGCAGAGAACTTTACAGCTTCACAGCTTCTGGAAACAGGACAACCTGCTCCTAAAAGAGTCAGGAAGGACTTACTGTAGAGGTGATAATTCCAATTAAAAAAATTATATTTGATATTTCTTTTCATATTGAGCAGTTTTGAAAATTATTTACCACATTACATTAACCACAGCATAACTGCTGCTATTCTACAGTGAATCAGTAGAAAATTTGCCATTGGTCTCAATGAATGAGAAATGCTGTAATTCAGAGCCATTAAAAAAAAAAAAACCCATGTGAGAGATATTAAAAAACCCATTATTTTTAGCAAAATACTCTAATAGAATGGAATGAAATACAATACAGTAGAATAGAAAAATTAAAGATGGAAGAGACATAACAACAATCATCCAGTCCAACTGCCTGACCCTTTCGGGGATGACAAAAAGCTTAGGAGGCTGTTGTCCCAGTGTCTCAAACAGTGGCATACTTGGGGCATTGAGCACCTCTCCAGGAAGCCTGTACCAGTATTTCACCCCCCTCTCAGTAAAGAAACACTTCCTAGTATCAAGTCTAAATCTCATGGTGAAGCTTTGAACCATTTCTATGCATTCTGTCACTGGGTACCCGAGAAAAGAGCTCAGCACCTCCCTCTCTCCTTCCTCTCCTCACGAAGCTGAAGAGGGCAATGAGGTCACCAACCAGCCCCCTTTTTTCCAAACTAGGCAAAGCTAGAGCCTTTAGCTGCTCGTTATAGGTCACACAATATTAATTCACTTCTAGAGTAAGTTAGCTTACAATCAAATTCTTTTCCTAGGAAATCATATACACATTTTACAGAGTAAAATTAATTATTAGTTCAGATTAGTCACTTGATACAAACTCCTCACTTCTGTAAGCCAGAAGTTTCCACTGAAGCCTTCTATGATAAAGAAATTTTTCAGCTACTTTGACTTCAGCCTTGTGAGTCAGAAAGTCACCAGTGAGTCACATTTCAAATTTCATGAGAAATATCTTGCTATGGAATCAAGTGACAAGTGAGCTTTTAATTTTAGAATGAGCTGATACAAATTATAAAGACTTGTCTTTTCTATAAACTTCCTCAGGACTGTTAATGCAGCTCAAACATATAATACCTACAGCATGGAAAACATACCACATCTTTAAGGTGAAGAGTCCTCTGCTGGCCAGACAGCATGCAAGCATTCATATGCTATGCTTTTGGCCCCAGCAGCCCCACTCATTGGCACTCAGTTGACATCAGTATCAACACAGACAGGTTTACAGCCAGACAGGAGAAAAGCTGGAACACTTTGTCCTGCACATTTAACAGGAACTGCCCTATTTTCTCCTGCACACTTGAAATAGCATTTCTCCTGCTTCATCCTTTTCAAGAACACTAATATAAGAGAGATGACAACAGCATTTCCTGCAGCCTAACAGCACCCTACTGCATAACAGCCATGCCTGCTACAAACCAAGATCCTGCAGGTTAAACTTTTACCACATAACTTTTCAGCAGCACAGGATCATTCCAACCATCGCTATCTACAGAAACATTTGCAAGTTTTTTTAGGTCAACTGTGACTGGAGACTACAACAGGGTGTATATGAGCCATCAGTATATTTGACAGAGTTTGAAGAGACAATGATTTCATCCCTTCTCTGATGGCACCCACAGGCCACAGTGTGAAGTCTCCCTCTCCACTGTTATCCTGAAAGGCAGGATGGCACAGATCTGTCTGCCTGAAGCAGAGGAACAGCTAAGGTGCTACACAGCCTCAAGAGGACATGGACTGACCACTACTACTACACTGTTTCACATATAGCTGCTAAAAGAGTGTCAGATTACTGCAGTTTCATTCTTTGGCAGAACCACGGCTTCAAGGATTGGTGAACAGACTGACTCAGTCCAAGTTACTGTGAGTTTCTTGCTACCTCTGATCCTTAAAATTGCATGCTGTTTTATGTCTATTTACAAGCCTTCCTACTTTCTCCTCACTTGGAATACCCCTTTGTCTCACAAAGAGTATTTCCTCCCAGCCCTCACTGCACATCAGTGCAAGAAAGAAAAACTATACAGACAACAGAACAGTGGAAAAATGCCTTTGTCACCTTGTACTCTGTCACTCCCCAGCTGAGACAGGAGAAACCCAGCACTGCCACATGGATGTGAGTTAAAATGATATGGCTTTGCCTCTAATGTTTAGAAAGCACGAGGGCTAGAAGCACGTGAGAAAATTACAAAGGTCAAGAAATGAAATCTAAAAATAACTTGCTATGGGGACAATTGTCCAAAGGGGACTCCATCATACATTTAGTCATGGACATAATGCATATGATAAAGGAAAATCAACTGACATGCAGTGTGGCAGCAGAGTAAGTATTCAGACAGTTAAGTTTTAATAAAGTCAAACAGGGTAATCTAGGTCCCACCTCACAAGCTTTAATTGTATATTCTTTCAAAGTTATCTTGCATAGTGTTTGTCAGAAGTATTTCTCCCAGTAGTCGTAAGCACAGGTGTCAAGCATCACTGCATGGTATTGGACTCTCAATCAACATAAAACCTATTATGCAGAATGATTTGTGTTTAATAAGTCTATGTTTGAGTCTATGGTTTCTGCAACACATGCCACTCTAGGCCATCAGAAGTATGAAAATTCTTTACTCCTTGTTCTCTGTACTTTATTTTCCTTAAAATCTTATAATTGCCTGAGACATAAAGTGTTAGCAGTTTATACGAAATAGGATGCATATGTCCCACACTGCAAGGCGAGGGAAGGTCTTTGTGACTCCGAGATAAACTGATGACATGTCTGTGGGTTGCAAATGTAATGTAATATTTCATCCATCCAAAACTTTTTCCACACGTTTATGAGTGTCTTAAGGAAAGAGGAGCTCAAAGAAGCAATTTCTCATATAGTAAAGATATCCTGGAGATGTCATCTACCGAAACCCAGGTCATCACGAGGAACCTTGTGAGAAGAACATACGTGGAGAAGGCAGGAGAGAGCGAGCAGGACTGGAACTCTTACAAATTGTTTTTTCTCCTGTCCTCCAGTAGTTTACGAAATGAAAAGTGTTAGATGTTTTATCACGCCTACCCCTCTTAAATGCAATTTGCACAGCATGTTGTACTGTCTCTAGTTGAGTCTTCAATTTCACTTTCACCTATTCAGATTTATCTTTTCTTCTTTGATCAGTTCCAGTTTTTTCTCCTGCCAAGTCAAAGTCCTTCACCCTTCAAATCTCTTTATTCCTTGTCAAGCTGCGAAGATATTTTTTTTACTTGAAGCCGAATCTCTGGCCCTAGTATTCCACTCCAAAACTCAGAAAATTAATTTTGCCTCTCTCCTGATACTATTTTCCAAGAGTCTCTCTCACTCGTGACATACACACAGAAGTTTAGCTGCTATAGCCTTGGTATTCAAAGCATCTTCCTTTTTTCTCTTAACAACCTGGTCTCAATAGCAGGGTCAGAGCCAGGAGAAACTTCCTCAACATATCTTCCACAGCTCCAGTTGCAGTTGCAGTTGTTGGACTCTGCTGAGGACAGAAGGATTAGTTTCGGCTAAAGGAATAGTGTTAGGGCCTGGACAAGCCCACTGTACTTCCTGTGACAAGGCTTCCCCTGGTTCTAAAGCCTTCGTTCGATAAAAGTTAACTTCCTTCTCAAGGTCACAACAGTGTTATAACAAGAAAAATTTCTGGGTTTTAACATGGATAGGACTTAAAATTTCTTTTGCAATTTCTCCTTTCATCCTTTTTTTCAGGCTATGGCCTGTGCTAAGGCTGAGGCAAAAGAGACTTCCCTCTGGGAGCAGCTCCAGTTCTCTCTTCTCCAGTACCCTGAACTGGGCTTCCTAACACCTCCTTGTTCCCAAGCAAGGTTTAAACTTGGAGTTCATCTCAGAGCATTGGACCAAGCTGCCAATCAAAGCAGGCTTCCAAATCTGTGGTCTACCAGGAAAGAACCCAAAGGAAACTGCACCAATGCTTGAGTCACATGAATTACACCATGGGTATGAGGACAGAACAAACTTCTTTCACAATATATTGGCCCCAATATGCTGTAGGCTATGAATACTTTTTAGTGTCTTGATCCTCTGCAAATGTAGAGATTACTGAGAAAGAGGTAATGAGGCAAGCCAAGAGCTTTCCCATATGGTCTCCCAATGAAGTCCTGCTGCACTTTGGCCTTTAGGTGCCAGAAAGCAAATTAACTGCAAGTTTCTAAGTCTGAATTTCTTACTTTCCATCATTTGAAGGCGAATTTCAAGGGTGTATTTTTGAAATACTAGGAAAACAGGAAATTGTACAGCATAAACAGCAGAAAGGATGAAAAGAAATGAAAATTATTATAACTATGAGACACTTCCAAAGCTATGGATCACCAACAGAATAACCCATACTGGCTGTATTGGCTCAGACAGTGGGAATAGACATTTTCAAAAAATGAAGCAGCCTAAAGCACAAATAGTTTTTAGCTAGGACAACTTTGATTTTACAATCACTGCAGCTTGCGAAGAAAAATCCTTTTAAAACGCTCTTTTTACATCTGAAAGAGCAAGCAGATCAGTTTTGAGTAATTTTGGGATTAATAAATCATACAGACAGCTCCATGCAAAATACTTGTGCTGCTGAATAATCACAGATCCAAAGGATAAAAGCTGCTGTTTAACACAGATTTATATTTACAACAAATACCAGGGACAGAGGTCGAAGAAGTGGAAGAGAGACTGTCCATTAGGGACCTTATCCAACAGAAAAGTCTAACATAAAAGAAGAGCACACTCACCATATATGATAAGAAAAAAACCAGCCTATTCTTTCTTTCAGTTGACACACTTTCTTTACTTTTGTAAGCAAATTTACTAATAAAATGCTACTAAAAACTGAATTGTCTGGTCTTTGCACTAACCAAAATCAATGCATCTTTCGGAGGAAAAGAATAGTTTGGGTCATCAGTAACAACAATATTTAAAGGGTCAACATTTGCTTACTTTTCACCAGATCAGAACTGTCACTTAATTTGTTCCCTCTTTCACGCTTACCAGCATGGAAACAGAACACTGAATTTCTGTAAGAACTAGAACAGCCCCTGTTTGCCACTCATGTTTCTGCTGTCTTCTCACCTAATGGTCACAGGTTTGCTATTTCAAACCTTGGGCTGTTCTTTGGTCATAGTGCAAAGACTAACATTTGCATACTCTCCAGAGGAATTTTAGCATGGTTATGACTTGTGCAAATATACTTTTGGGCTGCTATCCTTCCACTTATGCGGGAGGGAAAAAAAGTTTTAATCTTCATGTCCTGTCGCACTGACCCAGTTCTGAAACCCTACTTTTGCCTTTGGACAACAATGTCTGCAGCTAGATTAAAGAGTTCCATTAGTTTCTGTGGACAGGAGATTAGGCTCTTAAAGCTGGCCTTTCGGTCTTTGTTGAGCCAGTGTTATTCTCTGGTTTTCAATGTCACCCGTAAGTTCAATTTTAAATGTTTTCTGGATACATTCCAGCATGAGCCCACAATTGGGGAATTAGGGATCACTATATCCTGTAACAACTTGACACTGCTGCCTCTTGCCTGGCAGTCCTGTGATAGAAGCTGAAAATGAACCCAGATAGTCCCTTCCTTGTCCCACACCGCATGGGGCAGCAGCTGCTGGGTGAGTTATCTGTCATGCCTCTGACATAACATCCCAGCCCATGCCATGGCAGTGGCATGCTGGAGCAGGAAGCAGGTGGCACATTTCTGCAGGAAGCACCAGTGCCTTGGCAAGTGCATTGCAGACAGCAAGTCTGATCATTCCAAGCATGTGGTCACAATTCCAGGCCCCCTGACCATCACTTAAAGAGGCTGAGCTATTCCTGCAGGTGCTCCTGGGCAACAGCTTGGAAAGCAAGTGTTCTGCCATATGGGGCCCTGGGCAGGGAGCCACCACTGAAGATACGTTTGGCATGCAGGCCTGCGCTTGGGGAAGAGATTAAAGCATTCTGCTGTGGGAGGCGAGGAAGATGAGACACCCATATGGAGTCTCATTCACTGGAGATACTCAAGAACCGCCTGGATGGAATTTTGTGCAATGTGTTCTGGGGAGACCTTGCTCGAGCAGGGAGGTTGGACAAGATGACCCAACGTGGTCCCTTCCAACATGACCCATTCTGTGAGTCTGTGATTCTGTGATAGGCCAGTAGCAGCAGACTGCAGGCTAGTCTTGTGAATCAAATCTGATTTCCAGGATAACGGCTGCAAAAGACTGCTATAACACCAGAAACTGAATTATCATGAATGTGAGTCCGACAGGACATTGCACTTGAGAGGTGCTTAAGGGAGAGTAAAATGATTCAGTTCACACACTCAAAAGTCTGTGTTTCACCATCCCCGCAGGAATCCACGCAAACACAGTTTGTGTCCTTTTAGCTGCGTGCAAGAGGCCACCAGTGGGGACTAAAGGGGAAATGTTTGTGACACAGCCATGACAGCAGACACATTTGCAAAATGGATTTTAGGTGGGGTGGAAATCATAAAATATAGTAAATAATAAATAGTTTGACCATAAATTAAAAAAGAAAATGCAATTTATTTCTTCATTAACACCTTCAGAGTACCAGTAAAGGAGTAATATCCGCAGATGTGCTTGAGCTACACTATTTGTCTCTCTGCCCTGCTGTACTGCACACTGATTTCCTTCTAAATATAGGAACTTTCTTCCATAATGGCATTACTTAGTTCACAATGAGAAATGACTTCTTAAATTTTATCCAGAAATAAGATTATAACTGCATTCTAAATAGCAAACAATCACAGTGGAATGAGCTAAAACTTCTACACAGGAATGAGATTGCAAGTATTTGTGAAATAGAGGAATTAAGCAGAAGAGAAGAATGAATTAATGATTTGCACTTTGAATTAGAGAAGCTATGGTTCTAAATCAAAATTCTCTTGAAAACTTAAGCTTCATACTGTTTAATTATACTGCATGATACCCCAAAAGAAAACCAATCTTAATTATTAACACCATGTTTTATGGTGTTCTAGAGATATTTACAGTATACATACTAAACTGCCCGGCAGAAAAGATCTGGCAACCTGGGGTTTTGGCAACAAGGTGAAGTTTAGTTAGATCTTGTGTTGCTATGGTGTAGCCCATCGTCGGTGTGAGTGATTCAGAGTGGACAGATTTCCCCTCGCAGGATTCTGTCCCTGAGGGCGGATCCAAAGAAGACCCTGCAGCATAGCGTCTCACAGCGGCGTCCCCTTCCCCTGTTACAGAGCCTGCAATAAATCGCAGGCTCTGACAGGGCAGTGGGGTTTAAAATTCCCTCCAACTATACTGTTATTAGTTGGTTTAAATTTGTTCCTCCCCTGAGACTTCCCTATTGGTTTCCTGTCATGTGTCATCACTTTCTAATTGGTTAGCTCTGTTACACCTCCCTCACTTTGTAACCCCTTAAAGCCGGCACCCAAAGAGTGAGAGACCGTCTCTCTGGTCGGCTCCCCTTCAAGCTGTTATTGCCCTGCCCCCACGGGCAGAGACAATAAAACTTGGACTGAAGTCACCGAGATTCCAACTCTTTCCTCTTTGCCTTCGCTACTGCCTTGTAACAACTAAGAACTGCTTGCTGCGAATGGCTTTCAGGCCAGAAGAGCTGGAGCACGCAAGCCCCAGTTTCCTTACACCTATCGGTCGCTGTTATCTCGTGTGGGCTTAGAATCCCACGGCCGCAGGCTAAGCCGAAGCCAGGCACGGCAGCGCGGCAGTCTTGATTATTTTGAGCTTTTGAATATTAATAAATAAGCTTCTCACATTCCTGGAGTCACTGAGTACGTTAGTTACAGCTTGCTGTCTACAAGCAAAGAACTCTGCCATTGACCCCTTAAATTTGCTGTCACTAATTAAATTAATTACTAACTGCAAATGCAGGTATACAGTTCCTGTAAGACTTCCTTGATTACCTAGCTTTAATGTTTTCATCAAAATTTCAGTGTGCTCAACCTCGACAACATAGTTAGGCAAGAATTCAGTGAAACAGCATCCAGAAGAATGACATATAGATCAGCTGTGAGACACAGAGCTATCTCATTGAATCCAATCCCCGGGTTAATAAACTAGTAGTAGATCTCTTTCCTGGAAAGACTGATAGCATTTGGAAAAAAATAATACTGAATACAGACATTCCAACCTTTAAATACAATTTTCAAGTCAAAGAGATGCTACCAACTTCATGTCACAGGAACTTCATTTGTGGTACCATTTTACAGTCACGCTGTCACATGTTTTAAAAAACTGTAAGACTTTGCAACATTATGTAGTACAAGCATTGAATCAGTATAAGCTGTGGTAGATGAAGAAAAAACAAACAACAGGCAAAAGCAAGCAATGTAAGTGTGTCTCTCAAGTATTTCATAGCAGCTTGGGTGCAGCCAATCAGGCACTTTGGAAACTGACTGCTGAGGTGGCAGGAGACCAGGACAGCCATCCTGCTCTACCAGGCTGCAGGAATCCCCACTCCTGGGAGTATCACTCTTGGGGATGTACAGCAAGGGAAAGCACTGCCTGAGGCATCAGCAGTCCTTGGGGATGCTAGTTAGCAAGAAGACACCATAGAAACAGTGGGATTTAAAAGGGGACCTCCTGATGACTCCAGGTGTGCAAATACAGTGAACATAGAGTCTCCCTGCTCGGAATTACACATCTTTTTCAGATGCAAGGGACAAAGCACTATTTGGAAGAACTTGTGTCACTGCTAAGGGCAACTAGCAACAATTCAAATATGAGAGAAATGCAGAGAAATGATACTGTCACAATAGGACAATACACTGGCATCCAGTGGATTTTAAAAGATGCCATGCTTGGGTTTTGTTTTTTGGTTTTTTTTAATATCATGCTTGTTATTTTTTATTTGTGTGATTGGTTTGCTGCTTTTTTTTTTTTCTGTAAGAAGTATTTCCTTTTGAAACAGATTTCTGGTGCATCTCCTACATTCTGTCAGCTAAGACCACAGTAAATACTGTGATTTAATCCTAAAGAAAAATTGAGAAAGTTTTGTTTCAGCTCTTCCTAATTCAGTTTTGGTACTCAATAAGGTAATTTGTTGCAGCAAGAAATAAGAAGATGCAGGAGCATTTCAGTCCAGTAGAGTGTACGCTCTACCAAGAGCTAGGCAGAGGAGGCCTTCAAATCCTGCTGGTTCTTTCCAGGTTCCCATACGAAAATAGCAGGGTTTCTGCAGTAAACTCCTTCATGTTACAAGAAGCAGTCCAAAGCCTACCTGTCCTCAGATAAATGAGCGGCCAAAAGTGTAAGAAAATTAAATCTTATGAGGGAACTAAGAGGAGTGTGGAGGAAAGAGAAAGGAACAGGCCTAGCCTTGTTTATGAAGGACTTAAACAATAGCAAAGAGTTGCAATGTTAGGCAGGGAACACAGCTGGGCAAACTGGCTTTTCAGAGAAACTCCAGGAGTCAATAGAATAGTTTATGGATCGGGCACAGGAAAACACTCTTGGAGAAACTTGTTAGCAACAGTAACTCTGAAAAAGAGCTTTGCTTTGGTTCCCATCAAAGGCAGATTGAGCAGTCTTGGGCAGACATACACACACGTGCACATGAACACGCACACACAAACACACACATACACACACAGAGAAGACTGAACTTCCTCTGCTGTCTCTGCTGCCACTCTGACCTAGGACTGTGGGAAAGCAGCTCATTCAAGGGGATGCTTTGCCCTCCCTGGTATCGTGGGCAACTGAAGTGGCAGATCTCTGGGTTTTGTGATAGGGACTTCTCCATCCAACCACAGCATCACCTTTTGGTTGCTACAGACCTAAACCAGGCTTCACCAATCAACAGCGCGATTGTACAAGATTCTGCAGACCATTACCAGTATAATGGGTTTCTGCTAGAAATTTCTTTTCGTTTATTTTTAACAATATTGCCCCTAAATTTTGTCTTTTTACATATCTATCTCAAAGTAAACCTCCCACTAATGTATTGGTTTGAAATTCCAACCCCTCAATATATTTAAGCTTATTCACAAATGTAAACACATACTTCACTCAACTGGAATCTTTACTGAAGCAGAAATGCAATTAAATTTGCAAAACTCACAAAAAAGAAACACTGTACATTTCACTGATGTTCCTGTTTTAAAAACAGTTGTCAAATTCTAAAATACCTGTATCTTACAGCAAACCAAAGAAAAAACAGAAGCAATTATCACTTTATTCTGCCTGGCAAAACAGTGTAAAACTGGATAGTTCTGTTGGGTTAGAGAATGATGGGAGCACAGTTTGCAAGATGAGGCTTGTTAGAGCTTGAAACATCCCTCTCTATCTACTCGGATGTTTTAGAAGCACTTGCACACTGGCTCACATTTGAGTCAGCTCAGTCACATACAATGTTCTAAATTATTTCCTTATGAATGAATAAAATAACCCCAAGTACACTGCAGGAAAAAAGCTTAAACTCAGACCTCTGTTACAGTAGATAACAGGCAGATCAATGTACCCCAAGTACATTGCAGGAAAAAAGCTTAAACTCAGACCTCTGTTACAGTAGATAACAGGCAGATCATAACACCCACTTCATCAATGAGTGTTTTATCTCTTCCTTTTTGTGAGGAGCCAATTCAGTTTGAATTCAGCCATTTTTAGTTTGCCTCAACTCTGGTTGTCAGGGCTGTCAGAGGCATGTGGGGGAAGAGAGGGTACACTTGCGACTTGCAGGAGGCTGCCAGGAGTGGGCGAAGCCTCGTCTCCGGGGAGACTTTGTCTGGCAGCACCCCACATGAGGCAAGCAGTAGGAGACACTATGGAGGGACTTCTCCTCCCTCCCCTCGCGAAGAGGTCTCCCGCAATGAACGGCACAGGAAGGTTGGACTGGACCAGTGGATCCCTGTCAGCAGGCAGGCTTTGGGAGGGGCCAGGGGGTATGAAAACTGACTGTGTTGCTGCTCACGGGGGGCTCACTACTGTTCACTGTTCCTGCTCGCTCCCTCCTTTGCCCTGGCCCCAGCCTGCCTTCTGGCTCTCCTGCCCTCGCTGGCTCGCCCTCGCACCTGTCCTGCCTTCCTGTGCCCCTGACCGCCGCCTTGCCACTTCGCCCCGCATCCTTGCCTGGACTGATGGCTTCCAACCCCGCCGCGCCGATCCAGCCGTCACTGCCCGCCCTGTCACCCTGATCCAGCCGGTCGCCCCGACCCTGTCCGGGGTCCCGGTCCTCCTGTCCGAGCACCCACTCACCGCGTGTCCGGTGCCGTCGCCGCAGGTGCCGTCGGCGCAGGAGCCGCGCCCGTGGAGCCGCGCCCCTCCGGGAGCCGCGCAGGCTCGCTGAGACCCAGCCCGGCCACGGGCAGGCAGCGTGGGCACCCCCCGCTGCCTGGACACCAACAGCACTGCCCTGACTCGCTGGGGGTAACGCCCTCTTTTGCTACCTTTTTCTTCTCGTTTTCATTAGCAATAAATGGGTCTCAGATACGAGGCTTGCCCCATTTGGCTTAATTTCGTTCCTGACCATCCATTTTTCAAAAAGAACTCCTCGCAGTTCCCCACAGTGGAACACGACACTTTTCTATAGCTACAGGAGTCACTCCTTCTGCAGACAGAGACGAGTTTTTATTTACCTGGATAAATAATATAATAAAGTAATTTTTTCCACATTTCACCAGTTTTCAGGATTATAAATTCCCCTATAGTCAATACCATTCAAACATGAGACCAGATATCTTCATGTTTACAATATATTCTTTTGGCACAGCTTGTCAATACACAGTCAGTCTTGGAAAATCTGACAAGGAATGTTTTCATGTAAATGTACCCTGGCGTCTTTGTTAGCCCAGGCCATTTGAAACCTTGTAGTTCTCACCTTGTTCTGCTCACTAGGTCCTAATAGACTGTCTAACTCAGATACTAATTTAGCTGCTCTCTCACTCCTTTTATAGGATCACAGAATCGATCAAGAAAAGATCTCTAAGATCATAGAGTTCAGCTCTTAATCTAACCCTGCCATCTTCACTAAATCCCCAAGGGCCACATCTATAGTCTACTACATAGTTCCAGGGATGGTGACTCAACCAATTCCCTGTTCCAAGCCTGTTCCAATACTTGACTGCCCTTTCAGTGAAGAAACTTTCCCTAATATCCAATCTACACCTCCCCTGATACAGTCTGAGGCCATTTCCTGTTGCCATGTCACTTGTTACCTGGGAGAAGAGGCTGAGCTCCATCTCATTACAGTGTCCTTTCAGGCAGCTGTAGAGAGCTGTAAGGTTTCCCTTGAGCCTCCTTTTCTCCAGGATAAACATGCCCAACTCCCTCAGATGCTCCTCATATAACTTGTGCTCCAGACCCTTCACCAGCTCCATTGCCCTTATCTGGACTCGCTCAGTGACTTTCTTGTAGTGAGGGGCCCAGAACAGGACAGAGAAGTCAAAGTGTGGCCTCACCAGTGCTGAGTACAGGGGGACAATCACTGCCCTGGTCCTGCTGGCCACACTATTGCTGATACAGGCCAGGATGCCACTGGCCTTCTTGGCCACCTTGGACACATGGCTGGCTCATGGCCAGGCACTATCAACCACCACTCCCAGGTCCTTTACCTTTGGGTTGATTTCCAGCCACATTCCTCCAGCCTGCAGCTCTGCAGAGGGCTGTTGTGACCCGAGGGCAGGATCTGGCCCCTGGCCTTGTTTACCCTCACACAACTGGCCTTGGCCCATGGATCCAGGCTGTCCAGATCCCTCTGCAGAGCCTTCCTGTTCTCCAGCAGATCAACTTGGAGTCAGCTGCAAACTGACTGACAGCGCACTCGATCCCCTCATCCTGACCATTGATAAAGATATTAAACAGGACTGAGCCCAAAACTGAACCCCGGAGAACACTATTAGTGACTGCTCTCCAACTGGATTTAACTCCATTAGCCACAATGGAGTTGTGGGGGGCTGGGACACCCAGCCAGTTTTTTAGGTAGCACAGAATGCACCTGTCCTAACAATGACCAGCCAGTTTCTCCAGAAGAATGCTATGGGAGACAGTGTCAAAGGCTCTATGAAACAAAAAACATCCACAGCCTTTCTCTCGTCCACTAAACAGGTCACTCTATCATAGAAGGACAGCAGATTGGTTGAGCAGGACCTGCCTTTCCTAAATCCATGCTGGTCCTGATGCCCTGGTAGTCCTGCATTTGCCATGTGATGGCACTTAGGTTGATCTGCTTCATGACCTTCCCCAGCACCGAGACGAGGCTGACAGGCCTGTAGTTTTCCAGATCCTCCTTCCAACCCTTCTTGGAGATGGGCATCACATTGGCCAACCTCTGGTTGTCTGGGACCTCCCTGGTTAGCCAGGATGGCAAATGATTGAAAGAGGCTTGGTGAACTCTTCTGCCAACTCCAATAGGAAAACCTAATTGTGTTAGTTTAAGCAGGTCCTTAATAAAATGGTTTAACTGCTATGTTGCTATCACTTTTGCAGGGAGACAGGGCTGACAGCAGCACAGGAAGAACAATAATATCTTCACTTGGGTAAAGAAAGAGCACTGCTAGAAACTTCTCAAAGTCAGGCTGGGTGCAATTCTGGATGACAAGTGAGTATGACACCACAGCATGACCCTCACTAAATTCTACATTTCAGTCCTTCAGAAGTGAGAAGGAGTCTCAGCTCATGCTCAGCATGGGCTTTAATGTGTCCTGGAATCCTGGAGAAAAACCTTGAGGACCATTACATCATTGCCTGATTGAGCAGGCATCTATGCAGTTTTCACACCTTCTTATATAGTTATGCACAGCTTCATCATCCTTCCTTACTTCCTCCAAATGAGTTTTGCAATGAATTCAAAATGACATTAACACTGATAGGCAAAGAAAAATCCCTGAGCTTAGAGACAAAAGAAACATGAATGGGGCTGGGAAAACTAGATTTTTACATGATGGGCTTAGTGGCTTAAGTGGATCTGATAATTAGGAATGTAGGAGTTTGTTTCTTATAATTCAAACATATAAATAGTTTTGTCTTATACCCTTGTATAAGCTTACTAGAAAAGCTCAGAAAGAGATATTTTGTTAGAAAGATTGGGTTAGAAAAAGGGCTCAAGAAACCAGTGTTTTCAAGGGAACACATCTTAATTTGAGATTGGTTAAGCTGGTTAAGCATGTTGTTAATAAAGCTGAGATTGTGGGTCTGACCCTTGTATAGGCCATTCACTTAAGAGTTGGACTTGATGATCTGTGTGGGTCCAACTCAGACTATTCCATGATTCCACTGTTGCCTCAGGAAATAGCCATGTCCCACACAGGTCTATCAGTTCAAGACATCTCTTTTCTCCCTGCCTTCCTGGTATATAAAGGATATAAAACAGAAGAGCAAGCAATGGACCTACTGCAGAAAGAAACAGGATGGATATATAAACTTGTATGCACACATGTAACACACGTGACCATGTATGACAACCCTCTGATGTCCATAAAAGTTCTACTTGCTGAAGCTTGTACTATTAACCCTAACCTGCTGCTTAGTGTGACAGCTGTCAAGCTGCTCACATACGAGAAACTCATCGTATTTACCAAGTTTAGTTGTGGAGATTTTTTTAAGTAGACTGGGATGTATGAATCACACAACTGTTGAAATATGAATCTCCATGAACACATGCGTGTCTAATGCATGTAGAGAGTGAAGACATTTTCTAAACATTATTAACAGACCAACTGAACATGAAACCTTAACTTTCTGAAAAAGATTTTTGAACAGATTCAAAGCAGCGTCTTAATTCTAGGTACTTTTGCTCTGTGACTCCTAGGGCAACAGGCTACATCCTGCCTAGCACAGCAGGAACTGAAATCGGACATTATCTAGCAGCTATTTACCAGCCCATATAAAATGAACTGACATGGTTAACTTGACCTACAGAGACCTACACTCAAGAAAATTGGGAAACCTTTTACCTTTAAATACAGCACAGGTGACCAGCAAATGCTGTAATTCTGTTCCGGAGCGCAGTCATGGGTCAATGTCTACCTAAAAGAGGTATTTTAGTGTTCTGCTGAACCATTTTTGAAATATGCTGTCCACTATAGATTTTCACATTTTTGAAAGTGAAAAATCACTTCAGCTAAAGGAAATTTAGCTGAAATTCGCATGTTCATGAATGACATTCTCGGAAGCTATTGTCACATACTCAATTCTAACAAATTGTACAACGAACTCTTTTGTACGAAATTTAGTCACGCTTAGAACTGTTGCACTTTATTCCAACACCATCTACTAAAATACAGAAATTATACAATTCTCAATAGTTTCTTTCTCTTTTCTCTAATCAGGCAGACAGCAGACTCTCTATATTTCAGGCATATTAGCTGAATTCCAAGTAGAAGCCTAGTCATGTATGCAGTTCTTCATATTTTACATTCTCCTTACATCTCCAGTGACCACGGTTAAGCAAAAGAGAACCAACATTATAAGACAGACAATGAAATCGTTGCTTCAACCTGATAGAGCAAATTTCTTAACTTTGTTTTCCAGGGATTAATATTGTTTATCTTTGAAGTACAATACAAGGAGCACTACATGCTTCTGTACCTAAACCTACTCTTATTAGTCACATCTCTGAAGTTATGTAACAACTGAGACTGTGTTGTAATAAAATTCAAGCAATGCTGAAGGACTGAAAGTCAGAAACCATTTGTTGTGTGGATGGCTAATAAAAAAATGGCAGCTGCATTTCCATAGCTGCTTAAGTCTCTCCTCTGCTTTGATAATCATCTGCTTCTCCAAAAGATGTAGAGGGACTTTATACCAGATACCAGCAAATAAGGAAAAGACTGTTTTCTTGGTACTTTTCTGACCATAATTCCATATTTCTCAGAGCACAGATAATTAGCCTGTAACTTAGAAATTCCTAGGAGTTTAAGCATTATATCTGTATATTATTGAAAACAGAATACATGAATGTGAAGATTGCACATTGAGAACAGACCACTAAACTTAGTTCTAGTTAAGTATTCTCCAGCTACTGGAAAAACTCTGCAGTTCCATGTTGACCCCCTTCATGTAGTTGCTTTGCACAGGTTTTACTTGTATCACACAACATCAGGAGATATTCAGCCACGATTTGCAGACTTCCAGGAGCTCTCCTGGCTGCCAAGACTTTTCAAAGATGATTGTGAGCAGCCACTGCTAGGTGTCCACCAGCTCTCTCAGCACTTATGGATGTATCCCATCAGAAGCCATGGACTTATACATGTCAAGTTTACCTAGATGTTCTCTAACCCAATTCTCCTCGACCAAGGGAAAATCTTCCTTCCAGTATTCCTGTACCCTGGTCTCCTGGGTCAGAAATTTGTAAGGGCTGCACTTGTCAGTGAAGACCAATGCAAACATGGCGTTCAGTAATTCTGAAATTCTTCATTGGTCTCACCTAAAACGTTCTGCTGTATCCCTCTTTTTACCATGGGTATCAGCAGCGAAGGCTCTAGGGGAATTGGGCTCCCTAGAGGGTTGGGTAGCCAAACAAGCCAATTTGACCTCAGCTGCTATCAGTGACCTCCTCGAAGATGAGGAGACGACCAGGAAGGTGACACTGCAAAACAGGGCTGCCATCGATTGTCTTCTTTTGCTTCGCAATCATGAATGTACTGAATTTGAGGGTCCTTGTTGCTTCAATTTGTCATCGACAGCCCCAGACATATGCTCCACCATGAAGAGGATGCAGGATCTCGTTCACCAGCTCAAAGAGGAGTCAAAAGGATGGCTGGAGGACTTTTTCAAAGGATGGGGACTCTCAAAGTGGTGGACCTCCATGGTCAAGGACATTTTATCATTTGTATTTATTGTTCTCCTGATCTGTTTCTCCCTGTGCCTTTTTAAGAGCCCGGTTTTTAACAAATTTTTTTAATTTCATAAACAAAAACTGGGGAGATGTTGCAGTGGCCCAGCCCACCTTTGGGCCGAAAATAAATGAAAACATCCAGTGGGTTGATTTCCCTGCCTACGATAGTGGGTCTGAGGGCGGGCCTGAAGGCGGTGCCATGGGTGGCACTGAGATCTGAAGCCACAACCCCTGTATGTCACTCTGAAGCACTGCTCCTCCTCCAGTCTGGAAGGTTCTGTTACATTCGGTTGCCCATTGGGCCCTATTTAATGTTTATTAATGTCCCTTATTGCATATTCATTTAAGCTCCGGAAAGTTCGTTTCTGTTATGATCCTCATTGGTTTGTTTCAATATGTCCCCCCTCTTGATCCCTCTGGTTGGATACCTTCCCTAATGTAAGCCTTCCCTATTGGTTTATCCTTTGTACCCACCCCCCATTCTCCTCCCTCTGTATAAACCCCCATGTAATCTTTCACCTTTGCTTTTTGCTGCCTGGCTCTCGTGTCTTCATGTTTTGCTGGCCCCTGCTGGGGAATAAAGACCTTGTTACAGCTGGTAGAGAGTCCCTTCCTCTTCTTCACCTCTGCTTGCTACAGTTCCATCAGGCTGCTGCCAGCCCTTCACCGAAGCCTGGAGCAGGCTGCTCTCACCAGAGAGCCTGATACTCAGCTGTGAAGCTGTGAACTGTCTCACTGCTGGGACACTCACGCAAGCCGCCTGCTTGGCCAGCTGGGCGGTCAAGTAGCCATTGCGGCAGTTTAGTAACACATCTACCATTTGTTTTCTCTTTGTTATTGATGTATTTGAAAACAATTCATTAAATTAAAGACCATTCGTTTTAATAACGTTATTCTGAGCTTCATTCACAGAAAAATATATCTAGTGAACTCCAGTTTAGCAATTTGTCCTCGTAACAGCAACCGAGGAAAAAACACCAACCCCAGCCTAAGCAAACCATGTTCCTAGAACAGTCTGGCTCACCAATAGGACAGCAATGGAACACCAAAGCATGGCACATCCAAGGAAGTTTAGGAATTGTGTTTGAGATACTTGCTTTACTGAGCAATTCTTCCTCTTCTTTGGGACATTTCTCTGGAAGAAGGCCAGGAAAAAAGAGAGCCAAAGGACTTTCTAATGGGTGTTTTAGTAAAAAAATACATGTCTATAAAGGAACTGGATGGAAGACACTGATGTTATTGTCATGTCATGTTACTCCATTCAGACAACACCATCTGGAATAAATTACTGTATGTTTGGTACTGGACCTATATTTGTCTCCGATGAAGTGCATGTCCCTTATTTAGTATTTTTTCCTATTTAGTTTAGTCTACTGAAAGTGCTGCAGTTTAACTCTACAAACGTTCCACAAAAAAAAGAACTTCTAAACCTGTGGCCTCTGTTTTCTGGTTCGTGGGGTTTAGGGGTTATTGTTTGTTTGTTTGTTTGTTTTTTGGTGTGAGGAACTTTTACTGCATAATAATCATTTTGCATTTAGGTCATGTTAGCTCTCTCGGCTTGTCTTTCAACAGAGTGAGCAAACAAGGAAAACGAAGGTGAATTTTTCATTCTTTCAATCAGACATGAGCTATACAGCAGCTACCTAATTTGAGTACAGATTCTCATGGTGTGAATTATGTTGCAAAGCACCAAAGAAACTGAGGAAATCAAGTCAGAGGTCCACGGTTTTTGCAGTTAGCCTTGATCCCCTCCTCAGACTGCGAACAGCTTTGGCTAGTGTGGATGGTCTGGTGGTTTCCACCAGGGAGTGCGGAACTGGCCACCTTGGGCATGTTACTGAGCCCATCTACCAGCCAAACCTGGCATGAACTGAGCTCTGTGGTTCCTTTTTCTTCTCTGCAGCTAACCCAGCCCTTTACAAACTGAGGCAATTAGCACTTCTCTGCTTTACACGGTAGGTGGGGAAGAAGCTTCAGCAGCTGTCAGGACACGCTGATAAAAGTGGAAAAGGAGGGCTAGACGGAGGACAGCTGCAGGCAAGGCAGCCTGACAGCTGGAATTACCCAGAAGTGCAAGTACTGCCCTGGCGAGGAGGCTATCAGGAGGACGAGGGCGGAGTGCCTGTTCTGGAGAGTCCGCAGCAGCAGCCCGCGGCCCGGCTGCGCCCGCCGCCATCTTCCCGCACCCCCTCAGGCCGCCATCTTGCCCCGGGGCGCGGCAGACGGTGCGCGGGCGAGGGGCGCCACCTGGCGGTGCGCGGCGCAGTGTGCACGGGGAGCGGCGCGGGCTGAGGGGAGAGCGCCGTGACCGCTCTGAGGAGAGCTCCGGGCAGCGGCAGCGCGCACGGCCCGCACAGCGCGCACAGTCCGCACAGCCCGGGCTGCGGGGGGAGTGCTGTGACCGCCCTGAGGAGAGCTCCCGGCAGTGGCAGCGCGCACGGCCCGCACAGCCGACACGGCTCGCACTGCCCGCATAGCCCGCACAGTCCGCGCAGCTGACACAGCCCGCGCAGCCGACACGGCTCGCATTGCCCGCACCCCGGCTCCTCCGGCCCAGCGCAGGCCTATTCCACCAGCCCTTTTCGCTTTTAACCGGGAGATACGCAGCGGCTTCGGGAAGGAAAGGAGCCGTGCTGCTCGAACCTCGGCATTTCCGCTGGATCGCCCCTCGCAGGCTTGTAGCTCCAGGCGTGCAGGTTGTTGGCGATGCTGACATTTCTGTACTAAAAGTCAAACTGACTTCATCAGTAATAAATACCGAGTTGTTATTTCAAGTAGCTGCATATTACTTTTTACTGAACTAAATTCAGTATCTGAAGAAAGAAGAAGGAAACATCACCCATGATTATAGACGATTTTAAATTAAGTATTTTATGACAAACAATGGGCTTTAGTTTGTACTTAGCACACAGCCATTGCAAATTTCTGTAAGCACCATTTACTCCTGGAAAGAGCAGTAACCCCCAGGTTCTGGCTCCCCTATCAGACGTAGCTTCAGTTGTTCGGACTGGAGTATTTTAGCTGTCATTCTGTCAGAAAAAAAAAAGATTGCTGAGGAAACCAAGAAACCAGTCATGGAAGTCAGGTGATTGTTGCATGATTGGTGATTTCTTGACAGGCATTTCTAGGTTTTTCAAATGTGGTCCTTAGTCATTCCCTGGAAAGTCTGATGTACCAAGTAGCAAGTTCAACATTTTGAATTTTGAATTAATATTTCTGAATATTTTTCTTGGGTTTTATTTACTCTCTGGAAAGTAAGGAAATCGGTCTGGTTTGTTTGACTTTTGTTTTGTTTGGACAAATAATTTGCCTTCTTAATTCTTTAAGCAAATGTGTCGCATTTTTGGTGCTGACACATCTCCTTATTTTGTTTTGGCTTGTGATGTGCTCTTCAAGCTGGCATTGTCACTGAAAGAAAAAAGGCTTTGTGACCTGCACGTGGTTCCCAGTCATTTAATCCAACGTCCTACTGCATTTCTAAGCAGCCTAGTGCTCTTAAGAATCTCTGGGCTCTTAAGAATTATGTGAATAGTTAACATTTGCATCACAGGTACTTAAAAGTACTTCTTACTGCCAATCTCGTAGGCATCACATTGATTAAAGAAGCAATGGATTATAAGAATTTCATTTTTTAAACACTACAGAGTTAGTGTGTGTTTTTTATTAGATTTCTCCCATAAAAGTTCACAAGAACTGCATGTACTGGAAAGAACTGCATTTATATTTGTGTTTCTGTGGGGTGGTATTTTTTTCCCGTTTTAATCCTGAGAAGTCTGGTGTCACCAAAGTGACATTGATTACCAAAGTGACATTACATTGATTATGCTTACTCTTGCTTCTTCAATATTCTATGTTTCTCAGTCCCTACAGAAGATGGAGTCTATTTCTTAGTTGGCTGGTCCGGTTATGTGTGAAAAACCCCCAGTGAATATGATTCTGGACCCACTTTTACGCATGTTTGATAGAACTACATAAAATTTATTTCGTGTCTCCTTGTTTACATTTTTAAATGAAATAGTTTTTATCTCAGTGTCTGCAGTGGCTTCATTGACTGTTACTATTACAACCCTCCGTGGAGAAATTTTTGTTCCTTCCATTCTTCCCAATGAGTAAATACAAGTAACAAGGAATTAGAGTAAGGTATTCCAATTCTAAGCATATCAGTGAGAGCTGGAAGTGCTGCTGATTCAGAATACCAAGAAAGTCAGTGGACTTCTGTTAATGAGACCAAAAGAGAAAATTTCCAGGTAATTTCTAAGTGCTCAAGCTGTGCAGAATTCCAGTCTGTTTCAGCACAAGCATCTTGCTGCCCAAGAACTGAATCAATGTTCTCACCAGGTCTCCTTGTGATCTGGTAAAGCAAGGAAAAGAGTTTGTTCTTAATTCGGCACTGCTCACAATGTATCATTTCTTCTTAAAAGCCAAGACCAGACCTGATAGGAAATTACTAAGTAATGCAGCATCTGGAGCAAAGAGAACTCTTGGAAAATATCTAGGGCTGCAGTTTGAGTCCTTGTAGGAAAAAGAAGGTGTGTTTCCCGGGCACTAAAATCTGGCTTCTGAGGAGTAAAAATAGATAAGGACAAACACTTAGTATCTGTGCTATTAATACTCTAGCTGGAAGCGGGAACACCTGATTTAAAACCAATCTTGGGATCCCAGAAGTTGAAAGTTGTGTTAAGAATCTCTGGCATTTGAACGTGATTTTTTAGAAAAGGAACAAAGGTGTTATACTGCATACTGAGTTACATTTAGTGCCAACTCGCAGCAGCTGTCTATAAACACACATGCAGGCACCGATACGGAGTCCTACTTATTCTTATTGTTGTTCTTGCTCTATAGCGTGACTAATTCTTAATGTGTTGTTGCATGTAGTTTCTAGAGAGTAAAATCAAAAGTCAAATACATAGTAATTTTTTATAATTCATGAGGATTTCTAACCTGAACATTTTCTTGCAAGACTTATGTAGAATACTAAAATTTTTGTATGAGTTTTAAAAACTTCAACATGCAAATACATTATATATCTCACCTTGGAACTGAGCAGCTAATGCAGCTCAGCAACAATCAAACCTTTGTAACATATTTTTTTCTAATCTCTGGTTTGTGATTTAGTCATTACCCTGCAGCCCTTCTTCAAAAATAGGAAAGCTGAAGAGCAAAGTTCAGCAAATTACTCTTAATACAGAGCAGGTCTAGGGTGGAGTTGGAACTGTTTCTCTGGTGGGCTGGCCTGTAATACTATATTAGTTCTATGCCATCTGCATTGTCAAGTTGCAGAAAGTCTTGGATGTGTAGCCCACTGGACCATTCAAAACCTGTACAAATAAGGATACCAATTTCCTTTAGGTTTTCACTGGCATCCTTGGAGCATTTTAGTCACCTGAGTCAGTGGTAACAGCCTGTGGATATGTTATTTCCCACCTCTCTGTCTCTTCTCCCCAGTGAGTTTTGGCCTGTCCATATTTAAAGACTTCTCTTAGTTATAAACTGTGGCAGACCCCTCAGCTGAGACTAGGATATGAAATTTTTAAACTTGAGTTTTTGAAATGGCAGCCCTAGGGATTGAAATACCAGGATCATTTAGTTATGAAAAAAGTCAAGTCTGTATGTGCATATAAAATGTAGCTTCCGTTGCAGGAGCATTTATGTCTACTTGTGGTAAATCAGGATAAGGCATTTAAAAGTCCTATTTTAAGCAATCATCATAAGTAAGTTTATGTTAAATGTCTGCCTGAGTTGCAGTAAACTGCCTCCTTGGCATTGTTTCAGGAGGGATTTCAGGAGGGATTCTGTAGAACTGTACTACTATCACCGAACTGTGCTTACAGAGGGGTGTAACATGCCGTAACAGTTTCAATAGCAGCCAAATTACTACCCTTTACAAGTACTGTTGTTTTCTGTAATTAAATGTGATGAGTCTGGGCTGTTTGTTCTGGTTTTTTTTCCTCTGGGACAAAGGGTTTCATCTGTTTGTTTTCACTATGATGCCCTAGGAACTTCAAAGCAAATGATATAGGGTTACCACCTTCCTGCGTCATCTAGTTACTGAGATTGCCCTCATTTTTTGATGTACCCCAGCATTTCCTTGATCCCCTGTAAATTTACTTTCCATTAAAGAGAAATTCAAACACATATATCCCTTCCACTAGTCCTCATCTCCTAGAACTCGTTTTCCTAATTTCTGCAGAAAATAGCACTTAGAGTAGGTGCTGCTGACAATCTATTAAGCAGGTTAAGTCTCTGTCTTTCTTGTTCTTTTTCCCAGCTAAATGAAACAGTTTAAGAAAATGTGAGTGAAATTCATGGGACCTGAGCCGAAAATTGAGGCGTTTTGAAAATATATTACTTTCTTCAAAGAAAAGGCTTTTAAGTTAGAGTTAGAAAAGTACTGGCAAGTGAATTTTAGAAGTACATTTAATCACATTTTGAAAGACAGTGAAAAAATGCTGAGAAGAAAATTTAGTTAATCCTGGCAATTGAGATAGACTATGTTTCCCCCATAATTTAGCAGAATAGTAAAGTCCAGCTACTAAAAAAACCAGAACTTAGAAAGTCATTAAATATTTATAGTCGTATAGTGATGTATCTGGGACAAGTCTGACGAAACTGATTAGCTCATGGAGTAGGAAATGATTCTGAAGGTAGGTTCTTGAAATATTTTTTGTGCTGAATGCCTGATGTAATCTAGGGAAGGAGAAATTCAGGTAACAGTTCTGCAGTCAGCACTAGCTCAAGACCTGTGAGCCTAATATGAAGATATACAAACTGAGATGTTTCATCATTCTGATTTGTCTGAATCCTATAAATCTATTATAATACAAATTTGTTCCTTATAATTAGTTCTCTGTATCAATTGTCTTCTATTCAATACTGTGATGAAACCAGAATGAAAAAATTGTTTCTAAAAATTCATCTTCTTGATGATGTTTCTTTTGTGTGGCTCTAACTGTCAGTATTGTTACCTTTAACAAGTGGGACACGATTTGCCACTGAGGCAGAACTGAGGTTCTACAACAACAGTAAATGATTGTCACATATACAGAATTACGTTTGTGATTCCTGCCATGCTAGGACTAAAGAAGTTAAATAAATGTATTCTTGAATGAACTAAAAGTATTAATAGAAGAGCAACATCTTGACCAATGAAAACACTACAAAACAGAGTGTGTTAAGTACAGTAAAACTTAACACTGGCTAAATCAAAGTTTTTCGACTCTTGAAAAGGTATTACAGAAAAGTGATAAAACTTTATCTGTAAAAATGTTACATTACCAGAATTTCCCACTGTGATTAGCAATGCATGATCATGGTTATATTTGTTTACAGTTTTGGTTTTTCTCTACATGTCAGGTAGAAACTTGCATTGCTCTTTTGCTGTTGCGGCTAAACATCCCTGATGTGAATCTGCATCTCTGTCTTCCATTCTAGAAACCAATACCTTAGTAAAAAACAGGGCACAGGCGGAGTCATGGATTTGTAAACAGATGAAAAATCGAGATTAAGTATGTGGCTAGAATTTCTTTTACCCATAAGAAAACATAATTTTTGTGGTATTGCTTAAACACGAATAGTACAGTTTAACTACAACAGTACAGTTGCTTGAATTCTGGCAGTTCATGTGACAGCTGAGACTTCTCTTGTATCAATACGGGTCTTTTTTGCTATTTCTTGAAGATCTCAGGCAAGACAATTCTTTCAGCACATCCTAAAGAAAATGCATTCACTACAGAAGACAGCAGTAACAAATACTGGTGACCATTCTCATGTAAGACAGAGATGATGTGCTTAATGGCATCACAGGGTAAGTCCATGCTCGGCTCCTGTCATTTTTCATTTCATACATCTAATACAGAGTAAGTATGTGTGCGTACATATATACGTATATCAATCTGTGTCACAATTATGGGTAGCACTCCCCTATTCATTCCTAGCAATGAAGATTCATTTTTCCTTTAAGGTCCTTTTGTCCCTTTCAGCTACAGCAGACCAAACTGTTGATTGACACCTTTTACTGGGGGGCCAATGAACTCTGCCCCTCTGCCTACTTCCTTGCTTGCCTATCAAGTGCCATCCTGCGTAAATTCTCATTGCCACTTCCAGTGCTTAAGAAATCACATGGCCGTTTTGCACTCTCTGTTGTGCCGGCAGTGTTCAGCAAATCTGTTATCTCTCAGCTAGTTTCATTTCACAATCAGTGTTTCCAAGCAGAAAAGAGGAGACAGCAGAGCAGAGCACTTGGAGTATGTCTACATCCCATCAAGGTAATTTTTAGCCCAAAAATCCAGTGAAACATATTTGTTCAACAAAGATGTACAAGGACTTTCTTGCTGTAAGATGCCATGTAAACCTTTCTTCTAATGGCTCTGCTCTGTGATCTTGCTGCTAGTCCTTACTTCACTTGCTGTCCTGGATACTCTTTACTCCTTTAACCAGAAACATTTCTGCTACTTAAATCTTCTAGAATGCATATAACCTGTGAAACTGGTGGTCATCCAAGTCTAGACAACACTAAAATAAATTTTCTTTCCCTTTTTCTTCTTCCCAGGCTACGACATTTATACCCCAAAACTTTTGGTGGGCAGAGTTACCAAAGCTGGCTAACCCAGGTTTCTGCACACAGTTACAAAACATACAATAGTCCATATATTGTGTGAGTGTATTATATGGTTTTCTTATATATCATGACTGCTCCTTTAAACAAAAGTGCCTCCCAGACAGACAGGATTAGGGTGAGAAGTGTTGCTTCTTGAGAAGGTTAAAGTCTGGCCCAGTGACTACATGGTGTGGACGTACAGTAATGGAGTAAAATGGTGCTGCTGCTGATAGGTCATGTTAATTTCATGGTTGGAACGGAAGGTAATCTCAGAGTTCATTAAGAGATAAGAGAATACTCTTTGTGGGACTAGAAAGATGAGATTTTGATCCTAGTCATGATCCCAGTCATAATACACAGAGATGTAGCCATTTCATAAAAGGTTACTATCTCAGGTTTGGCAGGGGAAGTGTGTTGTAGCAGCACAAGGTGTAAGTTGGTGTAAGAATAAAACTTAGTGTGGGGTAATTATTAAACCACTGATACCTCAGAGGAAACAAAAATAAACACTGATTTATTTAAGAGAATGATCTTCTTGTATTTACCCAAAGCCACACAAGTAATTTTCCCTTCAGCTTTAAGCTAGCCAGAGCTTCCCAATGGAATTCCAATTTAGATCTCTTACATAATCAGAGCACTTTCAGGGGGGAATTTGACCCTGAGGGAGGCAGGAGAACTGGAGAGCCTTGCTAATAGTCATGTGATAAAAATAATCTTTTCATTAGCTCTTCATGAAGCATGGAGATTGCCTTGAAACATGCCTTAGCTAGTATCAGAAATAGCCAAGCCAGAGATTGAAAGCATCCTTGTGCTCAACTGAAAAGGGAAAAGAAGCCCCTAAGATATTCTATGACAGTCCTCCTAATGAGTTTCTCACAAGTTACCATTTAAAATGGCATCCTTTTCTCACCAGCACAGAAGTACAGGAATACCCTGGACATTCAGGTTCTCATGCACCCTTTCTCCCCTTAAATGCAGAATACATTAGCATCAGTTGCATTTTAGGTTCCATAGAAATCAGTCTTTACAGCCCAGGTGTTTATATGCAAAAAGAAAAATGAAGAAGTTTCCTGATCCCTGAGAAGCAACACTTCAGGAGTTGGGAGAAGAGCAGTTTCTTTCCTGGTTTTCCCTATGCAACATACCTAGTTCACCTACCCTGTCTGCAGGTAGCCTGGTTTTTTAATCCCGTTTGACAGTGGTAGGAGATTTATCCTACTTCACACTTGGAGGGCTAAGACTTTTGTGTATTGTTCTTCCAAATGTGTTACTTGCTTCTCTAAACTTTTCCATAAAGTATGGAGCAGTTTATGCAGCTTTCGTGGAATATAAAGACTAATAAGGTAGGTTTTTCCTTCCCACTGAAGTACCGAGAACAAAATTTATCTAAGTTAAAGGTCATCTCCTCTTAATGGAATAAGCACCTGGGGCATGAGGAAAAGATATGCCTCATCATTTTAATGACTGGTGAAAGAGTGATGTTACAATCCAATACAACACTTGGTCATGGTCAAGCATTAACAGAAACCTATCAGTGGTAAAAAATTAAAGGGCCAATATATGTGTTATAAAAATTGCTAAACCAGAGCCAGTCTGAAGCAGGGGTGTGATATGAAACTGGATATTAAATTAAATCAGTTATAATACTGTTCATTTTAAAATACTGCTGAAACCACATATAATCCAAAGATAGTGATAATGTCTGTGTTTCAAGTTACCGATGCATAGAATTCTGTCCTGTCTTGATAATATTCTACTGAAACAGAAAGAAATGAAAAACATTTTATTGTTTGTAAAGCGTAAGTCCTTTACAAAAATCTGTATTTGCAATTAGAAATAGTTTAGCAAAAGATACTGTAGAGGGATATCTCTGTGAGGTTTTGAGCAAAGCGTTTACATTTTCCGTTCTGGCCAGAATTTTATTTTATTCCATACTTACTCCTGAATATTATTTTTATTTATTTATTTTTAACACTTTTAATTTTTTTTTCCCTCCAGCATTACAGCTGAGGTATCCTTGTCATTGAGCAAGGACAGAGTGCTCCACAAGGGAGGGAGATCCAGGCGGCAAGGCAGTCAGAGTAGTGTCACCCCAAAGAGAGCCATGTCTATAGTGCCATAGGAGGGAAATCATGACAGGTCTGTAGATAGTCTCCAGCCAAAAGTGGAGGTTGACAGATGGATATGTGGTGATGAGACAAATCCAAGGTCAAGCCAGGAAGTCAAATCTATGTGGTCAAAGTCAGGATTCAGACCAAGAGGGTTCTTGGCCAGGTATGGGCATAGGTGTAATATAGCTCTGGCAGAAAACAAGTGTGAGAGCCCAGCCTAAAAGCAGATCCTGGAGAAGGGCGAGCAGTCCCTGCAATGGCTTCTCAAGCAACACTCCTGCACGTGGCTTCGAGGCTGGAGAGCTGCGCTGTCAGTGTTGGCCCTGAGACCAGGCGGGTGGCTTCCAGGAGACAGGGGCATGCTCAGGAAACACAGCTGCTTATAACCCATGTCAGGATTGGGTTTCCTTTTTATTACTTGCTTTACACATAATATATAAAAATGAGGTATTTTTTCAAGAACTAAGTATCAGAAAGCCATGTGCAGATTCAATGGGCATCAGGCCTCTGGTTGCTGTTTATGTCTTTGAGAATCTCCTCCTTTTTGAATTTTAAAAACCAGGGAATTTTTTCATAAGAACTAAATTATAAAGGAAGTGAGGGATCTGGAAGAAATGTGTGAGATGAGAAGATACTCAGCTCAGCTCAGCTCCTAACTAATATTTGACAGAGCAGAGCACTGAAATACTTCATGGTAGAATCATCTGACACAGCATGCTTCTTGCCCACCAGACTGCACTAGAAATCATTAAGTATTCCACTTTAGAGTGTCCTCTCTGAAGGGAGAGAGGTGTCAAAAACAGGAGAACAAGCAATTAGGAGTAGACCTAGACAAGATAAAATTGAAATAATGGAAAATAAAAATTGTCTTTATAAATATGACTTAATACGCTCACATTGCTCATTGCAGTAGGTTCTCAAGTTTTCCATTCTGGAACCATCATGTCATTGGGAAAAACAAAAATGTGTGCCAGGGATTTCAGTCAAAGTGAGACTGAGCCCTGAATCAGATGGTAGTTGCATGTGGCTTCAAAAGATACCTTATTTTATTCCCAACAGGTATGTCGAATCAGGTATTTGGGTTTCAAATCAAACCAGTTATCTTTGCTGTCTCTTCCTTCCTGTCACCATTTGTGGCACTATTTCTTGTGTCAGATCTACAGTGTAAATGGTAGATTGATCTCTGGGTGAAGTAAAAGAAGTTGCTGGCTGCCCAGGGTTTTCTGATGGAAGGATGACATCTCTGACTTCAGCAGTGAAAGTAATGTACCCAAAGAACCAGAGAATCCTGAATAGCAGAGAAATATTTTCAGGTTCAGTAGCATGCAAAAACCCTCTTCTTCTCCAACTAGACTGCTTCTGACAACTAGTCAGTCACAAAACATTCTACAAAATGGCATTATGCCAAACTGGACGTTTACCAAGTTCACTCCACTTGAGGCACAGATTAAAAACAGCTCATTGAGACAAAGCCTCCGTCAGCAGAAAGACCGTGATGTTAAAGAAAGACTGTTTTTTACTTCTTTCTGTAACTGTGACATTTATTTTTATTAGAAAATGAGAGTGGTTGCATGATAGTGATCCCAGGCTGCATTTGCAATCAGTTGTTTGCATACAAAAACCAACATTCCTACTGTTGAAATATCTGTTCTGCTTTTTTTTTAATCTCCCTTTATTACTGTATTGAGCTACAGAAACTAGGCTGATCCTTTTTCCCCTGTGACGAAATGTGAGAATACATTTGTATAAGGCACCTTGATACATAGTAACTGGCAGAAACCAGAGCAGTGGAGACTTCGAGCATGTAAAAAGGGATACAGAACAATATGACTCTTCTTTGTGTAGCTGGGATAAGTATTGAACTGAAATCATAGCAAGATAGAAGCTGCTGGGGCTATAGAGAAAACCTTCTAGCAAAGAAGGGTAGTCAAGCCTTGGATTACACCACAAAGGAAGGGATAGAGTCTCCATTTCCAAAGGTCATTAAAAACAGATTAGGCAAACATCCCTCTAGCCTGACGGATGCAGAAATGATAGTGGCTTGAGGAAAGGAAATAGTCTGGATCTCTTTATTTTTTGGGTTGGTCCAAAGAGATGATCAAAAAGGCTAAGTGTTCCTTCAGTTAAGAGACACCCTGCCTTGTGATCTCTCAGTGTCTCTTAGGAATTCCTGATCGCATGACATCCTGGAAACATGGAAGCAATTGTGGCTTATGAGGATGTCTTTCTTGGGGAGAGAAGGGCTGTGTGCAGTGTCAATAGATGTGCAATGCTAATTGTGCATAAAAATATAAGCTTTGGAAAATCATTGAAGAGTTCTGGAAACAGGGATGAGTAATAGAATGAGAAGTGAGGAGGACAGGAAAAACTCATTTAGGGAAAATGCAGATTTCGATTGAAAGCCACTATTACCGGTGGAATGACCAGTGTATCTTAGGACTGTGATGCAGGTTAAGAATAGAATTGTCCTTCAGCTGCTGTCTGTCACTATTACCCAGGTCCTCCAGTAGATCTTAAGAGCAGCCAGAGTTTCTGTTCTTAAGCACTGCAGGCATCTGTAACATTTCTGCCTGTGTGGGAGGACTGAAATATGGGAGGCATTGGAAAACATCAGTGGTGTTCTGCTCAGCTGAAAAACTCAAATTATTCTGTGCTGAACTGAGACCCACTCTCCTTAAGCCTCCCAGGCCATCATCGTGACAACTTGAAATTCGTTCTCACATTCTCAGACTTGCTGAATGCCCTTTGAACAACTACAGCATGGACGTACTATGTTACAGTAACAGAAACACAAAGATTTGTTCAGGAGCATATCTATGCAGAAATCTATATTAAGTTATGTACATAGGCTAGGATTTTCTAAAGTTTAACCTGGATCACTTTGAAAATAAAATCCTTGTTGGCTTTTCTGAGAACTGAGAGCTCATTTTTTCTTATCCAGTCTCTTTAGAGGCATTCAGTCATATATTACATCAAATAACTAACATCACCAATATTTTCTGTTAGTGAGGTAATCACTGTTACCTGTTAGTTTTCTACCCATGAGTATTTTCATTGTAGAATTCTGGATGTCATCATTCTATCTTCTCTTTAGAAGAAGAAAAATTACGTATTGTTTTATATGATGAAAATTCTAGAATGTTGCTTTTGTACCAAAGTAGCTCATGTACTGGTCAATCCTCTAAGCAGAGAATACTCTTATTCTTAAGGAAAAATGTTTCTTCTTCAAGTCTGTGACATGTCCTAGGTGACAGTCTTCACACAACCTGCAGGAAGTATACAAGATACTTTTCATTTCAAGTTTTGGTGTATTTTCTAAGATGTTTGAAATAAATTAAATGTTTAGGCTTGTTTAGTGCCACAGATCAAACCCGAAGCTCAGCAACAGAACAAGCCTTCCTATGATGTCTCATGAACTAGAGTGAACCTGAGGAATGCATCCATAAAACTATACGTTTGTTCAATATTCCCAGTAACCTGAGAGTGCAGGGAAGACTACCTACCACCTTCACCAATTATTACCACTTGCTTTTTTGAGGTTTCTCTGAGTTTCTGAGGTAGGTACGATATTGTGGGTGGTTGTCAGAATAAGTAGATTCTTTGCTGTAGTTTTCAGTGTCTGTAGTTGCCTTTTTTATCTGTTTTGCTTTCATACTGCCTCCCTGCTCCGTTCCTTTGTGTAAGTATGTAATGCTCCTTCTGCTGTGAGTGAACTGTCATCAAAGATTAATCATCTAACATTAACCTTTCAGATCCTTGAAAACCAATATGTCACCATTTCCTTTTATAATTTATGATTACCATTTTTTTTAGCTTGAGACCTCTTTCTTTGAAATTCTCTCAAACTTTCAGTATTTGGAAAAGTGTATTAGGGAAATTAAGAGATACTACAAAGTTAAGTGATGGTGTTCATGCAAGTCTCAGGATCTTGCTTACTGCTCTCCAGCATTTCTTCAGACCCACACTTTATTACCTGTTCAGCACTCCCAGCAGACTGAGGGCACTCTGTACCTCTGAAGCTACTAATCTACTACAAAACTTATTACAATTTTTAGTCTTTTAGTTAAATTATCAGTAATTCTTGAGAAAATCTGGTGTTATTTTTTAAACCTGCTAAATCCAGGCTCGGATGAGATGTGAATCTCGCTGAACCGTATGAGCTTGCATGTGTGTTATTTGAGTAAGTGTTTGCAACAAAAATGATGAGAAAAAAACAAAGGGTAGGAGGAAAAAATGATGAATCTTTTAAAGCTAATGCATGATAATAAGAATAATAATAATCATCATTATAGCAGTTGTAACCAGATCAGACTTTTGACCCAGTTGTCCGGTTGATTTTGTAAGCAGCAGAAAGCCTGGAGGACCAGCACCACGAGGAGAGAACAAGAAGCTCATGCTGAAAGGCCTCTTTTGGCACATATAAGTGTTTGCATCAATGTGGATTTACAAGATTTACAAAGTCAACACCCTTTGTCTGTAGGGCTGCATTACACAGGTCAGCAAAACCCTTTCTGCAGGCTAAAAATGCATAAACAAATGATTAGGGCAACCCAGTGGAGGTGTGATCACTTGTGCTGTGGTACTGTCACCACATGCCAGAGCCCTGGGAGCTTCTTGTGGCTGCCCGGTGCATCACTCTGCTCTTGGGAAGGGGTAGAAGGCCACCATGTGCTGCCTCTGAACTCCCAGGTGAGAACTTGAAATCAGGCAAGTTCTCTGCTACACTGCTGCTCTGTTCTCCATTTGTGACAGGTTATGCATCAAGAGGGGGCTTTCCTTGCACCAGACCGCGCACCAAGAGGAGGCTTTCTTTAAACCAGACTGGGCATAGTGGGCGCATGCAGAGGAAGCTGTCCTTGAACCAGACCGGACCTGCCTGCCGTTGTGCTGCAAGGAAACCACTAGAGAGCAGTGTCAGAATGCTCTGGCCATGCCCAGCAAACGCCGCGGGTAGGGGAAGCTGTGCTGGTCCCAGTGAGAAAGGCACTCGGACTCCGTGTCGTTTAAAATGATTTTGGAGCTATCACTATAAGATGAGAATAGTATGGATAATCTTCCATCCCTGTACATGCTAGGAGCCTGGAGCGGTGTAGCATTGAGGAGGATGCCAACCCGTACTCAGGGTGAACATACCCTTCATACTGGAGTTTCATATACTAAGAACTCGAGCTTTAGCTACTGATTTCACAAATTACAGCACAGTCGTCATGAATCTGATAAATTGGGTCTTTGGAATGCCATCATTTTAAAATGTCAAATAAACCCTGATAGTGGTTTTTTTGGTTTTTGTCTGGGTTTTTTTGGTGGTTTGTTTTTGGGTTTGGAGTTTTCTGGGTGTGTTGCTTTTGAGGGATTGTTTGGTTTTGTTGTTTGTTTATTTGGAGTTTTAGGAAGTTTTGTTTTGTTTTTTGTTTTGTGGGTTTTTTTGTGGGATTAGTTGGGGTTTTTTTGGGGGGGGTTGGTTTTTTACTCAGTGTCCTCATCTTGCTTTCAAAACAAGAACCATCTGGAAAATTTGAATGTCAGAATAAATAAATATTTTCAAGGATATCTGAAGCATTTGTCACGCTAATTTTTGTTCTGACTTACTACTGGAATTTGCTATCCTAAAATACTTGAAAGCACATAGGTGGCAACTTTTATTCATCAATATTGTATCCATTGTTATTTGCTACAAATATTACGAATTTATATTTAAGTTATATGATTATTGAAACACTAATAAGAATGCATGTTTTTAACAATATCCAAAGTTGTATTGCTCATAAATTTTTGAAATATCATTATTTTCTCTCTGTTTCTTTCATAGCAGAAGTTATAATTGTATTAATTAATGAAATGGAAATAATGTAGCTTAAGGGGCCGTCTGAGTACAGCCAATATAACAGAAATGCATCTGTAAACATAAAGTGATTTGATAATTTAATTTCAGTCAATAGAAATCACCTGGGGTTTTTTTCAGATTAAGAAATCCTTTGAAGAGAAGAAGCCAAAGAACTTGGTGTTGTTGCACTAAACAAGTCAAGCAGCAGTACGTAGAATTCACTTAATCTGTGCTAGACTGGGTCTGGCTGTGGTAATAAACTCATCCTTTGTATGATGGGATGTTAAGATATTAATGCAAATTTTGTAACTGCATGCAACTTACAGCCAGTGAAAGGAGCAGATGTAAAGCAAATACTGTTAAGTTTGAGATGAGTAATTCACTTTATTCAAAAGTATTTCTGATTTCTTTTGTACATGAGTTGTGGATAGAGCTGAAGAATATAATGCTCACTGAGCTGTCAATCCTTTCTTTTTACCAAGGTGTATGTATTTATATTGCACTGGTTTCCTTTTTAAAATTTCTGATGCTTCTCTGCTTAAATGCAGAGATGGTAATATGCATCTCAAGTAGCTGGGATAGATTGTTAAATCAGATAATTGCCAGCCATTCCTGTCTGTCAGTCTTTAATACAAGATTCCCATGTACAGGCAGCCATTCTCCAGGAGTTCTGAATGAGGTGATAGACAAGTAGCTGTAAAGGTAATGTATGATATTTACAGTCCTCGAATCATGATACCAATGTCATCTGAATATTTGTCAGTCCTGTTAAAGAAAGTAGGATCAGTCTGGTATCTTTTGGCTTCTGTAGTGTCTAACAAGTTGTAATCCTTAGCTTCTCTGCCAGCAAATTCCATATCAAGCAAAGATATCCTAAAACACCGTGCCAATAAAACCTCTCCAATGTGTTAATATAAGCGGGCTCTTTTAAGCAGATAATTGTACCAAAAAAAAAAAAAGTGGCATGCTGAAATTCTCTAAAAGACTTTCACATAGTGAAATCTATCATAGTGAAATCATCATAGTGAAGTACAGGAAGACAAAACACAAATGAGGTTTAGGATCTCACAACAGGCATAAAATTTCAACTTAAAACGTAATAGTTTATACAGATAGCTCTTTAATCAGCGAATCCAAACAGATTTTTTGATTCATCTACAGCCCTTTCATGATTAATTGGACACACATTGCATTTTTTTTTTTTTTTGCATGCCATTTTAATGCAAGAAATAGTGAAGTTCAAGCATTTTGAGTAAGATTCTTAATATCGGATTGGGCTGAGAGACAGAATTAAAGAGAAAACATAGAGAAATATTCAGGAGAGCTGGATCACAACTGAAGATTTGTATTGGCAGGGCTTCAGCAAACACAGATATTCATGGACACATCTATGTCTTTAGTGTACCAGCATGGCTGCACAGAATTCCATTTCAATTGTGTATGTAGCAGGACACTTGGATAGAAGTTGTCCTACACCTTCAGGGACTGAGAAGCTGAAGTTACAGGGTCTCATAAAATTCAGGTTGGAAAGAAGCTCAGGAAACTAGTCAGCCTCTAGCCTTACCGTTTATCTTATGTAGGTAGCCTTTGCTTGCCTTGGTGTTTATGCCTCTCCTCCTCTGGGCTCAGCTATGTCTCTGTGTTTATTTCCCCAGCATCAGTTCATCTGCCTAAGGGTCAAATGCTGCTCACATTTGACAAGGCACTGCAAGAAAATCCCCCCAGCTAGTTTTCTAATTTTGAGCAATAAGGGGCACAAGTTTCAGTGGTCTGAGGGGGGGATGGCCCTACAGTATGTGGGGACTTTTCAAAGGGTTTCAGCAAAGGTGCAGAGGGGTATTTCCACCCTGTGCCATGAAGTGGGCTGGGGAAGAAGAGGGAAGGAGGAGGCAGAATAGCTGCAGCAGCTGGAGCTGCCAGGATCAGCTTGCCTAGCAACCCCCTTCTTCGGCAAGGGCATCTAATTCAGAAGCAACAGCAACATCAGAAGCAGCCCTGACACTTGGTGAGCTGGCTGCACGTTAGGGAGCATGGGAGCTGTCAAAACACCAGCTGTAGAGCTCCGAAGCCTCCTCAGTTTATTGGTAGGTCTACCTAGATCTGCTTTCCAGAACTTTTTCCTCTGATCTGTGCGTACAGAAAGAACTGTAGATGGCTTATTACAGTGAAACAGCTATTTGTACCAGGCAGTTGTTGATTTTTATTTTAGTAATTTAGAAACCAAGAGTAATGGAAGATATATTGGAAAAATCGGGTTTATCATTCTATCCCATTCATGTTGTGATAAGCAATTGTATAGTACAGTAGATGTTTATGTCTTAATAATATATAGAAAAACAGTAGCAGATTGTATGAGTAGAAACTATTATCTTTTACTAGAAGTAGAAAAAGCCCAGAGTACATTATCATAGAGTATTCTGATCTGTTCATATACACACTAGAGTGTATTTTTTAATACATAACTGATATAATCTATTATAATCCATTATATAGACATATATAATATATATTTTGTTACTGTTGCAATTTAATCTGTATGCTACTGTGATGCTGTATTCTACCTATAACAGGCTTATGCAATCCTTATTTTATGTGCTATTATTAACATTTATATGGTTAAAATTTGTGTTGTGTTATTAAAGATATAATGAAAAATTACTCTTTCAAAGATTCTAGGTATAAAAGATTAAAAGAAACGGAACACTTTGGAGTGGGAAGAGTGCCATTCTAAAAGCCAACAAAAAAACCTCTTTAAATAAACTCTCTCTGCATACGGTCCTAGAAGTACCTGCTCTTGGTAAAGAACCATTCTGGAAGAGAAAGGTTACTTAAATCCCCTAACTGTTTCATGCCAGTTTCTGGACAGATCAAAATAATATATTGGCTGTGTTTGTATACCCCCGAGGAGTTACTTTTTTTTTTCCTCCAGAGCTGAAGACAGCAAAATATGCCAGGCTATGTTCCTGCATGTTTTTTGATTTCTGTAGAAAGATTATAAACTTAGGAGATGGAACCCATTCTTTCCCTGTTCTCATACTGTCTTTTTTTTACTCTATTTTTTTTTTCTGGCAGGTAATACTAGTGGAGGGATGGCATGATTTAGATAACAAAGACTATGACTGTTGGCCCCTGGAAAAGCCAGATGAGTATAACATGCTGGACTGTGGAGGTGAGTGAATCATAAAGAAAGATGATATCTTACTTGGGGAATGGCTGAAACCCCAAAATTGAAGTATTCATAATAATAGTTTATTCATGATTGATGTTATCCATGGTGGAAAGCATCTAAATCAGTGACAACCACTCTTCCTAGAGAAATAAGTGAAAGAAAATGACTAAAAGATACTTCAGAGTAATTATTTGTCCAATATACCTTTGTTCCAATAGAAAAAGTAATAGCAACAGCTCTATTCCTGTGCCCAGAGAGAAACTGAAAACATTTTCTTTCTCATTAGAAAACAAAATGCAATTTAATCCAAACAAAGCATGGAGGCAGCGCTGCGTTGTAGCAAATCTGCTTGCTGAAACTTTGTAGTGTCTGTTCAAAAGTGTACTGTGCTTAATCAGTAAGCCAGTAAGAAAAATCACCGATTCTACACTTCATGCTTTTCCACCTTGCTCAAAACTGTTCCATGAGTACCCAAAAAACCCTCAGACCTTTAACAACTTACCCCTGCCAGTATCAAAAATTAATTTACATGATGAGATAACAGAAAAAAAAAAAAATTTGTTGGTAAATTACTGAGACTAAAAAGTAACTAAGGAGCATCTGAAATGTGGAAAATTATAAAACAGTAGAACAGGTTTCTCAGAAATGTTGTGGCTTCTCCATTCTTGGGAATTTTCAAAACCTGGCCAGACAAAGGCTAGAGAAACGTCCTTGAGATGACCCTGCCTTGAGCAACACAGGCTTGGAGCAAATGATTTCTGTAGGTGCCTTCCAAAGTCAAGTCTTCTGTGGTCTTGTGACTCTGTTACAAATAAATAACTGATGTAGAGGAACACTTTGTTTATGTTGCAAAAGGTAGGACCAGAGACAAATGTTCAATAGGATTTTTAGAAAAAAACCGAGAACACCTCAGAAGGCGATTCTAATAAAACACTCCAGGAAATATACTGCTGAGTCACACTCTGAGCTGAATGTTACAGTTAAACATTCTCCAATTAATTATTTTGGAACAATGAAGTTCAAAGGCTATCTAGATAATTTAAACTAAGACTTTTATCCCTGTATGAATTTACTATTGGTTTAATATTGAAACAGCTATTTATCAGTACAGATGCCTTGTTTAAATCTACTTTTACTGAGTACAAGGGAAACTAACATGAGTAGGTTGCTTTATTAATGTATACCCATTACAGTCAGTTTAGAATGAACTTCAAGCTCTATCCTGCCGTTCTTTGCAGGTTTTCTTTGCCATTTTCTGGGCATTGCTAGAAGCAAAGCAAAACACATACAGTGGCCTCATTGCTGTGGAATTAACAAAAGATCTTCAAAGCTTTTATATGTGGGAGTATCTATCATTAAAAGAAGAGTTTGGTTTACCTTTTTAAGACCTTTAAGAGGAAGTAGAAAGTAATTTAAAATTTGTGCTGACCTTTTGTCTTAATTCTTACAAATTCTTTGAAGCTCAACTCTCTTACCTTTTAGTAGAAATCACACTAGCATTTTTTAAAAAATCTTTGTATTATAGTTTTTCACTTAGTGTTAGCAATTAAAATGAGTTTTTACTTTTCAAGGGAGATGGGAAATAAAGAGGTTATTTTACAATTTGCCTAGTTAAATCTGATAGGAAATTAGGGGGAAAATAGGGGTTTCAGTACAGTGCAAGCAAAAAACATACTTGTTAAAACAAGCATGAGTAACGGAAGAGGTCATAACCAAACAACAAGAACAAAAAAGTAAGTTCTCTTGTGAGGCAGATTTAGCAGTCCTCTGTGAAAGGAGTTTAATACTTTCTGACAACTGAGTTACACAGTTGCATTATATAGGTAATTTGATGTGGTGCAAATTAAAACTTTCATCCAACAATTGAGATAAAGGTAGATCAATGGAGTGGGAAGATTTTGATAGTGTTGTTTATAGATTTAAAACTTTTCCCGAATCTGGTCTCACTTGATTCTCAGGCCCAGAGGAGGTAATATGGAGTCCCAGGGACAAGAGACATGATGGGGATAAATCATCTTTCCCAGTTAAAATTGTGAAAATGGAAAATGACAGATGTCTGATTAGCACTCCTTTCACTGTCCTCTGTTCTAGATGCCATATGGTTTTATCACATGAGAATGCGTTTTTAAATATGTAATTATTAGTATATATAATTTATGTCTCACGAGTTTAACAGTTTTGACCGAATTTTATGTGTGGTAGTGTTGTCTGTTCCTCTTCCATAATAAGGTGTATCTCAGTCAAAGCAGCCAAGAATTAAGAGCAATGTTGCCTGATCAAAAGAGGAAAGCAAATATACCGGGACAAGCGGCAATGCCATAGATATGGAACAAAGTTAGTTTACATAAGATGAACAGATTTTTGTAGCATTTCTCCAACTGCTTGATCTTTTGTAAGTGTCAGAATTCTTCAATTAATGTGCTTTTGTGTTTACCTCTACAGCCACTAAAATGCATGACTCTTTCTGGCTCATAAAAACTAATGGAAGAATACTCACAGGGTTACTCAGAGGGTGGTGAGGCACTGGAACAGGTTGCCCAGAGAAACTGAGGATGCCCCACCTCTGAAAATGTTCAAGGCCGGGTTTGATGGGACTTTAAGCAACCTGGTGTATGGAAAGGTGTCCCAACCCATGGCAGGGAAGGAGGAACATCTTTAAAATGCCTTCCAACCCAAACCACTCTATGATCCTATGAATAGATGAAAATTACTACAGAGAAAGTTTTACATGTGTATGTATCTGTTAAGTAAAAGAGTATAGCAAATATTCTGACCCATGATTGCATTGTTTCTAGGACTGGAGATGACATGGGTGCAAAGGCCTCCAGAAAAGGCTGTGAGTGGGGAATCCTTCAACGTGACTTATGCAGTCTTTGCTTCTGACAGTTTTTATCAATATGCTGTACAAAATGGAATCCTTTCCCACAGGTATTACTTCTTATAAAAATGCTGTTATGATTATGAGTATATGAGGATTTTTGTGAGTACATATTCAGTAATATAATTGGAACACACACTCTGGGGCTCTTCATTAATTCCTTCCATCTTTTGAGGTCTCTTGTAGCTCTGTTTGCCCTGCCATTTTTCCCTTTGCTCTCAGACCAGCCATCATGGCATGCTTGCCTGCTAGGTCAGAGACAGGGCACATCACTACTGTCACAGTGCGACTCTGAACATCTCTTCCTGCCTTCTCTACACATGGAATTTACTGCTGAAGTTTAAGCATGAGTCACAGACTCTCTGTATCGTATACTCGTTTCAATTGTAAGTATAATTGAAGTGCACAACATGGACATGAGAAAAAGGTAGTCCATCCCTGAATCCATTTAATTCAGTGGTAAACCTTGCTTGATTTCTCTGGGATTAAAACCACTCCGAAAGTTTATATGTCAACTCACACACTGTATTGGTGACGGTGGACATCAGTGGTTAAATGGAGAGTATGTAGGGGTGCAACTACAGATCTACAGATCTGGATCTATAAATCCAGCGGTAATACACTCTGATTTCACACTTTTGTGTGTACGTAGCAATTCTCCATCCCTGTACAGGAGCACGTGGGACAGAGGGTACAGCCCCACTTTCTGTGCTGTTGTGTAAGAGATGTTTATGAAACATTCTTCTCTGCCTAAGTGTTCACATTTCAAAGTTCAATTCATAAAAGCTGTTATGCAGAGTTATTTTACTTCATATTGAAAGATGATCCATAATCTATTTGCAGCAGGAAAAAGTAGATATATTTTATTTTTTATCATCTATGCGCTATGTTTAAAAACTTACTTAGCATTTGTTTATCACATTTTCTGAAATGTATGGCTAGTAATAGTTCTGAGAACTTAACCATGAGGCAGGTTTTTTCACTGCTTGGCATGAATCTGATTTTTCTAGCTGCCCCAAGGAGACCCATTCCCTGAAATCAGCAAGGAATTTGGAAAAGTGATCTTTTTGTGTACCTATGTATACACCTTGAAAATAGAGACAGATGGCAAATATTTTTAAAGACAGATAAATCTATGTTGCAGTTTTTCAAAGGGATCAAATTCGCATCTCATTTTAACTAGAAGATTGTCTGGTTGACATTAAAGGTTACAGTGGCTGACCCAAATACACCTGAGGCTGGCAAGTCAGTGTACGGGCATCAGTGTAATTGGGTGAAGTCATGATGAAGTTCGTGAATAAAAAATACAGAATACTGGATAAATTTTTAAAAGGAACCCTAAAGAAAAGTACATGATGGAACTAGGCACCAACTTAATTAAGTATTTTTCTTAACTTCAAGTGCGAACTCAAAGACTAATAAATTTTAATATTTTATCTGTTTAGATGTTTTGAAGATTGGTATGTTTGCTTATCTCATGTTTCACATATGTTTATGGCCTTTTAAATCTGGCCATGAGTACAATCTATGTTAACTTAATCATCTGTGGTTTTTTTTATTTGTCATAATAGACACAGTCTTCTCATAATAAACAAAGCCTTCTGTCTTAGATCTACTCATTACTGGCTAATTCTTTTCTCATTAAGAACAAGCCAGTAAATAAATCCTGTGTTCTGGAATTGTTTTATCAAGATCCAACACAAGTGCATTACATTTCAGCTGAACTGCAATTAATTCTGTCTGTATCTGAGTAAATCTTGTTTGCAGAAAACAATTTTATCTTACAGCCAAATTTATTAGGGTGATAACCACTGAAAGTATAACTGAGGAAACAGTGTTGTATTATGCATTTCCAGGTGAATATATTCATCTTTCAGGAATAAGTTTTCAAAGGTCATTTTGCAGAACAGTCTATTCATAAAGTCTACTCTAAATTTGTGGTTTGGGGAATTGTATCTGATGCTATCGTCCATTATACTTATTTTCCTTGGCAATTTAGGTTGTGGAGCAAAGACTGGAGCTAAATGGTCTGTATGAATTGCATGCGTAGATGAAGGTATATAATTGAAAACACTGAGACTGGAAGTAGCCAGGGACACATATATTTTGAGAGTAGAAGTAGAATAATGGTGGTTTTGTCTGTGTCAGATGAACTAGCGCCAACTAATCCCACCTAGTCATGAAGTCAGGCTGGGAAGAGAAGTGGAGGTTGGTCCCTGCTTGCAGCACAGTATCTGCTAGAAGTTCCTAGTGCATGGCAGTAGGCAGAGGTCCAGTTGACAACAATCTCCAGTGCTCCGGGAGCATTTCAACCAGAAGAGAAATGAAAGAGAAAGAAATGGTTCGACAGTGTTTATTTCACTGCATATGTTTTTGCTGCTAATTTCTCTGTGCAGGATAAAGAACAAGTAATGGATGTAAAAGTTTCTCTCTCTCTCCTGCTTGGTTAGCAATGCTACAGCTGCAAAGGAATTCTGTGAGGAGCACGAATGTCCTGCCAGATGGAAAGATGCAAATGGGGACAACTGCTGTGTCTACCATGCCAACATTCATTCCTGTCCTTTGGCCTTCATGGTTAGTGTGATGGTGCAGCATCATGTGCTCTATTCTTGCTACTGGATGAGACATCATTGTAATAACTAGGTTTAAGTTCATTAAGTATTTCTGTGATTACAATTAGATACGGTTCACTATATTTTCACAAATTATAGTTCACTAAAACCATTGTGGCAATGTCTGTGGCAATTCTAAAAATATTTTAGATTTTTTTTTGCACTGGATGCTGAGGGTGCAAAGCAACCGTCTGGATCTTTGGACAAGCCAGTATTCAGAATCTCTCATTAATGGGACCTGACTTGGATCACTGCAGAAAGACAGATCACTGCATTCTAAAACAAGCAGGGCAAATTGTCAGTTAGAGGTGTTCCAATATCTATGTTTTATAGAGAGACTATGAATAATTTTCTTGGATTACTGGACTTGAGGGGGATGAATATCTCTGGCTGAGACTTGTAGAACTGAAGCCTGTATACCCATGTCCTTAGATGGAATGGTTTTTCTCCATTGTATCGGAGCAAAAAAAAGGAATCCAAACACAGGATAACAAAACTTGTTCATGCAGTGTAAACAAGATCTGTTCTTAGCTGGTCTGCTTGGCCTGTCCCTCTTCGAATGAATACATAAAGTTCTGATTCTAAAAATACAGTTTGGAACACCTTTATTTTTTTTTTTAATCTATGAGGTAAGCCTTACCCTGCCTAAGAACTTCCACACAGTTGCCCAGTTTTTCTAGTTAATCTCCCTTCTGGCAATGTGACACGTCCTTCGTGATCAAAGCTGGTGTAATAGGAAGCCTAGTCTACACATCTTGCAGCTGTTTCATGTACCCTTCATGTACCCTTCCACAACAGCTCTAGTTTGCTTCTTGGCAGTCTATTCTTAAGGACCTGTTTTATTAATGATTCCCTGAGACCCTTAGCTGGCACCAGGACTTTGGTTTAAAAGAAGAATCCCTGCTGGAATCATCACATCAAAATTTTATCTAGAACCATCAACATCACACCGTGGTGGTGACCTCTCTATTATTTCTATTTTCATGATTAGTTCTGCTTGGAATTAAGGTGTGGAAATGGCAAAAGCATATTCACCAACATGCATCATTTGGTTTTTTCAGAATAGTGTAAATGTTAGAGTTTCTGCTCAAAGGAACTCTAAGACATTTGACGGTCATACAGTTGAATATCACTGCATAAGATTAAACATACACTTCAAAGTAAGATTTTTCCATTGTTTGATAGGAGTTTGGGTTTTCATTGTTTTATGTTTTCAGTGTCATGAGTTCTAAAACGTTTTATTTTGGTTAATGTGCACCATTTCTTTTGACTCGGTTTGTTTCTTACAGTCCTTTGAAAGAAGTGTCTGAAGAATTATCTGGACTTAGGAGACAGGCTTAATACTTTCAAGTAAACAAAAAACTACAACATATTTGGACAGCCGAAATTAATCCTCTGTGTTTGCAGTTGTAGGAGGTTTACATCTTAATAGCTTTATGAGAAATGCTGTGCAAGCAGGCCCTGATGATGTGCCTCCCTTCCTTAATAAAGGAAAAAGAAAATAAGCTGCTGTATCAAAAGTGACGCTTAAATAAAACCCCTTGAGAAAAATATTAAAAGTGGAATATTTTTCTGGTTCTGGTTCTACAGCAAATCCAGAAAAAGGGAGCCAGCTTCATAAGACCATTCGTTCTATGAATACACTACTGAGGCTCATGTTTGAAGAAATAACAACATATGTAAGATCTTAACTGAGTGTAGGATAAACTGCTTCTTTGTTATTTTATCTTTTATTTTGTCACAAAACAGTGTTGCTTATGTTTTGGCATTTTGGTAGCTTTGGTTATAAAATGGCACTTTATTTGCTGTTAGAGAACATAAGTAATTTTGAGAAAGTAAAAGAGGAGGCGCTAGGACTTACACTGTGTCGTGGTTTACTGACATAACGAATATGTCTACTAAAGGCTAAAGGAGGAATATGTGGTCCATGGATCCCAGATGATGGTCAGATATTTACTCACACTTTGTCTACTGCTGGCAAAATGAGCCAAAGAAACTGGACTGCCAAGGTAAAGTATATTTATTGCATATAGGATTTTACCTGTTTTGCTCTTTTTGGAGCTTACTTGGTAGTAATTTAATGCAGTTCACGTAGATGTTCCCTATTTCATTTATATGTATGTGTTATTATGTAAGTTATGCATATAGCTGAGTACTATCAATTCCCAACTGACTTGACCAGGAAGTAACAGCTTTACGCCTTAGATACTCAGTGGAAGGAGTGGGGATGGGAGGAAAATGATTAGCATAATCTGTCTATTTGAGGTCCACACTAACGATGCATTTCAGTACCGACTGGACTGTGATGCAGGCTCATATGATCATTAGGGAGCTTCTACTGAAAGAAATAACAGGAAAGCATACATGGCAGAACGCACAGCGCTGGTAGCCATGCCTGGTGAGAAGAAGACATGCCAGGAAGGGAATCAGACCAGTCTTTCTCATAAGAGCTATCTCTCCTGATTCTGAAAAAAATACACATATTCTTCTGAGGGACACCACAGTTGGTCAGCTCTCGTTATAAAAGCCTACTGTATGCAAGTGAAGTTTTGATGCTTTCTGGTTTGTTTACTTGTACCGCAGGTTGTTTTAGTTCATGTGGGTGTGACTTCTCTCATCGCACACATCAGAGTTGGGAGAATGCAAGCTGCTCTAGAAGCAAAAACCACAGTCCTTCCTGCAGTAGGTATGATATAAAATGAAAATATGAGATAATTGCTTATTGACTGCAAATCTCAATGCTTTTATCATTCATGTGTGGTTACCAAGAGCAAAAGTGACTCCTACCCCAACCTACCTTTGAAAATAAACAAATGTCTTCCTGAAATTCTTCTTCACATAACACTGAAATCTGAAAAAGTGTTTGAGCTTCTATCATGTATATTAATCTAGAACAGTAGAAAGCCACTCTTGCCAAATAAGTAAAGTCAAATACCATGACCGATGGCTTCAGGTACTACAAGGCTTGTCTGCAGTTCATGGGAATGTGAGAATATTCCTCCAGCTAGTGTTCTCAGGGTCTGGACACTCTTCCTCTGAAGGGGAGCAGACTAGTCTTAAACACAGCGGAAAGGTAGAAATACATATTGGTTCCCTTGTTCACATTAAAAATTGTTCCCAAGGGCATCAGTCTTTCAGTCACTTTAGTATACCTGTATGGAGGGAAGCAGAAATAACTGTGGCAATTCTGTTAGTGATTTAAAATTTAAAAAGTGGACTTATTTAATAAATTAAACACACAACCTCAAGAAGATTATTGTCTAAAACAAGTGTCATCACAAAACTCTTGTTAACTACTCTTCTGGATGTGTGAGAATATATTTCCCAATGTTATGGAAAAAAAGAAAAAAACACACAGAGCAACTCCAGTGTGAATAGAAGTATTTATCTGTAGAATTTTCTACTCATTTCAAAACAACTGCAGCTGAGTTTTCCAGGAAACTTACAATATATCAGAGAAGAAATTTTTAAAAATGCATCTCTACCCCTGAGGCAGAAAGTGACTTCTGTTATTATCTTGGTATTATACTGGAATTAATGAGGCTGAAACAGAATTATTACTGAGCAGTGGATTTTTTTTTTTTTGAGGCTGTTTTATTAAAAAAAAATTATACAATGACAGACTAATACCTTCAGCTCACCTCTCAAGGCTGAAGTACAGCATGATATTAGTTTAGTCACAGAGGTAAGATTGAGAGACCATTCAAGACATGGGAGAAGGACTTTTGTTATTTAAGCCTTTTTTGTTTTAAATTACATCTGATACTGCTGATAATTTATATATGACCTTGGAGTAAAGTAAAAAACATACTTGAAATGTGGGTTGCAAGATTTCTTTCTGCAGTCCCCAGTGTCTTCTGCTGCTGCTGAGGAAGGGTCACTGGCTTCCGGGGATCACAAGGGCTGGATTAAATACAAAGAATACATAAGAAAATGCCAGCCTTAAAGAACTTTGAGTTTCAGAAAAAACCTATACAGATAATGAGAAACGCAGTAGTGATGAAGTGATTTATACACAAAACATGTCAAAGGCTTGGATGTAATTAACATTTAACCTGATCAAAGTGAACCTGAGTTACTTCAGAAATTCAGATTGTTCTTTAAGTTGGGGGGATGGTATCTCTGAATTCTTCAAAATTTATTCTTTCTGAGACTCTGAGGCTTCCCAGCTCAAGAACCATGTGTTTAAATCTGAATACAATCTTGTGGATGGATGAAACTGCCTTAAAATTTTATGATGTGTGTTTCCTTTTCTAATCAGTCTGTGGAGATGGCTTCTGTGAAGAAGAAGAAGGCTGCTCTATCTGTCCAGCAGACTGTGGGGAATGCCCTCTTTCTGTTGATGTTAGGATAGCAATTGCCTTACCAATATGTTTAGTCTGCACTGGCTTCATTTTGACAGTCATGGTAAGCACCCATTCTCTCCTCTTCTATTTCCTTTCTCTTACTTCCATGTTTTTATTAGATAGAGTGGAGCTCTCTCTTAGTAGAGGGAGAGATTTTCTTCTGCATCCAGCACCTGTGGGCTATGGAAAAAAGCAGAAAGAAGGCAAACAACTTTTAAAGCTTCCTTATGAGGGAAGTCACATTGTACTAGGAATTTTCATCCTGTAAGAGAGAAGACTGAGGTGGAATATAACAGAGGGATGGGTAGATGATGGTAAAGGAAAAAAAAGATTTTCCACAACATGGGAAGTAGGGGATGCCAGCAAAGTAAGAGTACTTTTCGCTCACAATGAAACTCTGTTATGAAATTGACTGCTTCAAAACCCTATGGAGGTCAGACTTATATAAGAATTCAAAAGCAAATTAGGTAAATTCATTAAGGGATTAGCTCCACAAGAGGCCATTAAATCTCAGAGTCCAAATACAAGTTTAAAAGCAAAACATTCAACTTCGGATATTCTCAAAAGAATCATGGGGAGAGGATAATTTTTTTTCTGGTTTTGTTGTTGATTATTTAAATAGTTTGTTTTTTTAGTGTAACAACCAGCTTGGTTCAATTCAAAGTGATTAAATTTGCATAATTATTACCAATTATTATAGCAGACTCATGAAGGAAAAATGAAAAGGGAAAGAGGAGAGAGGATTGTATCAATATTGGAGAAGTAGTTTTGGGCATCTTTGAATGAAAATGTCTGTATAAAGAGAAGAGAGAATGCTATTATGGCTTATTACTTAACAGTGCTTCTGGGAAAGAGGATCTACATTCGATATGTAGATCTTTAAGATTCCTTATCTGCGTCTTAAAAAGAATGCATTTATGAGTTTCATAACAGAGATTATCAGATGAATATGGCAGCTGTAGAGTCATTGTATTGACTATTTTCATAACAGATAATTTATTTAGACCTTGGCCTATATGTCCTGTAAAACTGTAGGGTCCTCTTTCCTCGGGGAGTCCTTCTCTTTCCATCTTGTACTGCACTTACAGTGAGCATCTGTGGTAGGCAGCTGCACTGAAAGGGAACGAGTAGGAGAAAGCTGATGGCCCACAAATTGAGGTACTAAGGGAGGATTGAATCACATTATATTTTTTGTCTTTCTGTGCCTCACTCTGTGGCTTTGTGAGTTAGGAACAGAAGCACTGCTGAAAGCTATTTGAGCATTCATAACCCACAAGGAAGTTGTGACAATGAGTTTATAGCGACTGTCCTGTAAAATCATATGATCTGATAGAAATATGCAATTGGACAGATGAGAAGTTCAGACTGTTTTAAATAACTGGCCTTTTAGAAAGAGCAATGATGCTTCTTGGCCTTGCATGTGTTTATTTAATGGTCTTGTAGCAAAATTAACCTGTTATTTCTGCTATTGTTCTGTAGGTTTGAAGTACTTTGGGTTTTTTTCTTCTTTTATTTCTGTATGCATATTCCTGCTAACTTCTTCAATAGCAGCATCATGGGGTTTTTAAGTTTTATTGGTTTTATTGTAACAAGATAGGAAATATTGTTTCATCCAATTCAGGAACTGATATAATGTAAAAAGAATCATTTACGAAACTAATGCCTTCTTTAATGCCTTGAGTAGCGGAAAGGATTCCTTTGATGTCAGTATCAAAGGAAGCAAGCCTAGTATTCACTTCTTGCTAATATGTCTTTGTACAGTCATACCTTTACAAGATAAAATGTAGGTTTCTTTCCTCAGAAGCCTTTTGAAATAAATAGGATGACTTAATTTTGATTCAGTGAGCTCTATATTTGTCACAAGTTCAACCAAGATATCAACACAATCTCCACAACCTGTTCCTTGTCTGTTATCTGGGCTTTTGTTACCTGTTTCAATGAATGCATCATTCCTAATATTAAATTCTGCACTCTAGAAAATGGTATGATGATGGTAAAATGCTGCTTTGATTTGACATTTTGGCATTGACTGCAGTCATACAATTGTGTGATTTAATCTGGTGCTCATGTGAAAGCATGTATTTACACTCTGTAAATATTAGCTTTGTATGTCAGCTCTACAGAAAATCAGCTATTAGCTCAATGCCTTCTTTACAAAGTAGCCACCCTACTAGTGGAATAGGGGTAGTTCTACTAGGGGTAGTAGAATCCCTACTAGAATATAGTAGAATCCTAATAAATATTCTTTATGAGAGAGTATTTGATATAATATGGCCTAATTTGTAGGTAATGGAGTAATTATATTCCAAGATACAAGATAACTGCTCCTTATCTCGGGATTGGGATGTAGTGTGTTCTTGTTCTTACTTACATAGCATAGGGCACTTCCATGAGATGGCATGATGTAAACCCCTCATCTGATGTCCAGACTGAAATGTAAATGCATAAATGTTGACAATAATGGGGAGTTCATAGCCGATGCAAAATATGACATGTAATTAGTTCTGGAATATTGCCTGTACAGTTTTTAATATATTTATTAGGTGCTGTTTTCTTCTAAGCCTGTTATTAATACTTTTGGTTCTAATGTTATTTGTAAGCCATATGCTGGATGTTTACTCTTCAGATTTAGTTTGGATACTTTTAAATTTTCATATTTTATGAAAATAATCTCTGATTTAATTCCTTCAAAGACAGGAGGGCTACATTAGGAATGAATTTGTTTTATTTCTGTAGTGGTTTCAATATCAGAAACAAAAGATGCTTTGGGATGAAAGCTGGATTATAGACTTCGCCTCCATCAAACAAGGTTAGTGACTTGTAATTTTGATACTGTGATCAGTTTCCTTATTAATTTTTTAGAAATAATCTCAATTATATTGTTCATATTTTAAGGGGCTTGCAAAAAGTGAAGCAGTTTGTGAAAGACATATCCAGTGTTTCATCTCTGTAACCTTTGTCAGCTGATCACTCATATTTTTGTTTATCAAAGCTTTAGACGACAAAGTTATTTTAAATAGTTTCCTTCTTTTTATTTATGTTGATTTGTGAGGTGAAAAAGACAAACCTGCCCCAAAATAAACAGATAAGCTCTGGAGCTGGACAAAATAAATTACAGTTGCTTCAGTGGATATATCTTTCTGTATAATTGGTCTCACTAAGCTGGCCTGGAATTGCACAAATATATTGAGGGATACAGCACTATCTTAATTTCTCTCAGTGTATGCTATCTGTGGCAGACTTGCTACGAAAAGTAATTCATTTTGGCCAGAGGTTTGGAGGGGTTTTTTTCTATTTTGTCTTCTGGCTGTAAAATATGATTTAATTTTTTCTAATTAAACAAGTTAAGAATAAATTCAGCTGTTAACATATATATAGATTATTTACTTTGCTGTTCCTTGATTTAGCATTCAGAAGGAAAACAATACCTAGATCCTCAGAAAGGGTAAATCTGTAGAAATCTACTGAAGATGATAGGTCTATGCTGATCGTACACTCTCTCGTTTTCTGTCTCTGGGAGAAATTGCTCAGCAGATGTCTGCTTTATCTGTGTTCTGTTGTGTTGCCAGTGTCAAGATGTTCTTGTGATAATACATAGTAGAGATACCTTCAGCCTTAGACTTGAACATTAATTTCTGTATACCTCTGATAAGATATCCTTGTTGTTGTGAATAAGAGATTTTGGCCTAGAAATTAATTTGGTTACAGGAACCAAAATGAATTTCTATCCAGATGAAAACAGAAATGGAGAGAAGTGTTCTTCAGGACAGTGAAACGTAACATGAGCAAAATTTTCAGCTGATAGTAAATTAGAAAATGCCATAAGCATCACATGTGAGGGGAAAGAGACTGAGGGAAATTAGAAGCATGATCAAAAAATAGCACATTAAAATTAATTTGAAACTCCAACACGAAAGATGTAACTTTCTTGGAAAAAAGCCTGCGAAGCAGCAATACTATTTAAGACCTAAGAGTGATGATTAACAACTTAATGAGACTGATACCATTATAAGGTCACAGACAGTATATCTTCTCTGGATAGAGTTGTTCAGAGCTGCCCACAGTAGCCTGAAATGCACAGTTATCTAAATGAAAACACATCAGCAGTGCTGCACCCAAGGTATGTAGCACTCAGTATGAAAAATTAGCCTTATTTTTTTTCAAGATAACTTCTTTTTTCGGTTTATTGCACCATATATAGAGATTTAGATACATACGCATCTTCTTCTCAAAGCTATCTCAGGGGTCTGTAATGTATTTCTGGGTGGAATGATGTAGAAAGCTTCAAATGTCAATGCAATTTTGAACTGCATATGGATAATACTATGGTGTGGGAACATGGCAGTCCTGATTCAAGGTGAGATGCTGAACTTCCTCATCAACTTCCTCAGCAAGATATTTCTACCAGGGAGAGTTGAGAGGCCTCAGCAATTCTGAGACTAATTGGCTAAATCTGGATTTTAATTGGAGATGATGACATGATATGTAGTACATTAAATTTGTTTTGACGTCCCTTTTTTTTTTCCTGCAAGCTGGTCAACAGACATTAAAAACGTACATTGAGATCACTGGGATTTTTTTCCTCTTACTGTATTGTTACTCTTCTCTGACTTCTCTCTGGTGTCAGAATCACTTCCCACATTCCTGTACTTTACAGTCTCTAGGAGCTCCAAATAGACTTGTTAAAGTATGGCACAGGGTTTGTTCTCCTTCCCTGGGTTCTGTCCTCAGCTTCTATATAGCAGCAAGGGCTAATCATCACAAGAGTAGAGAAATGAAAATTGCATCAAATCCTGAGGATTAGTGAGAAATATCTCTGGCAATGAATCATCTTTGAAACTGTTTTACTTTTTATGCAGAAGTTACAGTCCAAGCAATGGCTTTCTCTCTTAAGTATTAATTAGAGCAGATAAGATGCAAAGATTTTGAGAATTCTTACATTTGTTTGCCTCTGGAGTCTCCACCTGTGCAATAATAGGCACCTTCGTGTGCCTTTTCTCATCCCACATCCCATTTAGATGGCATTATACGGACAGCAACAGGAAGCATGATGAGTGCTCCCCCAGCACCCAGTGACTCCAGTGTCAGTTGTGTTACTGCTCTGAGCTCCTGCACATCAGCTGCCAACATGTCCAGGAGGAAATACTTCGCCCAGACTGGGAGATAGTAAGCCAATACATTACTCATTTACTGCAGTATCTACTATATTATAGTTTCACCTTGATTTCTGATTCTTGCCACTTTACATTGATATGCAGCAAAAAAAGCTTGAATTTATCTTGTTAGGCCAAATCTGGTAAGTTAAAATCATCATCTGACTTCTGCACCACATATTGGCTGTGGAATATTTTACATGCCAGAATTCTGGTTTGGTTGGGATTTCTCTTTTTCTCTTAGGGACTTGTTAAAATCTTGTTGATGCATAAGATGTCCTGCATCTGTTAATGAATGGCCCTTGCCGTTTCAAATGTATCTGAAACCAAGGCTTCTATGCAACCCTTTTTTGTAAAATGCAGGCAGAGCAAGCGAGGTTCTTTGCACTAAAGAATGACGTCCTCTACAGTAGTACATAGAAATCTTTTCCTTAAACCAGCTGACACGATTCAAGATTCAGATCATTTCACCTCGGAATCAAATTATAAAAGTGCACATCATGTAACTATAAGGACAAATGGTAAAGCCATATCCTGCTATCCGGAAAGCAGATTTTCCCATAGAAGTGATAAAATTAAGGGGTAGGAGCAGAACACATGCAAAGCTAGAAGCAGTACTTACCATTTGAATACACTGGGAAGGATCTGTGCTTTGCAGGATAAAGTAGCTTACTTAGCATCGTTGGCTGGGGGAGCAATTGCCTTTTCAGCATAGATTGTGGAAAATCACAGCCACTTCATCGATGAAATACTGCGTCCAGCATTGATCTTTTTTGCTTCGTCTTTCTGGATGATGATATTTTCTTCATCATCATCATCATCATCATCATCATCATCATCATCATCATCATCTTCCTCAGATGACTCAAAGTCAAAAACATTCATCAAGGGTGACAAATGTAAGAATGGGGCATTCAGCCCCAATGGTGAAGCACCTACAACTGCTACACTAGACACCTCGTACCCTGTATTTATGTGGGGGGCACCACTAAAATTCCTGCAGGTATCTCCACTGTATTCCTTTACTCTAACAAGGAAAATTGCTTTCCTCTCTATCAAACTCAGCTGCTTCTTTTCTGAGAATGCTCAACCCTGTGAGAATTCTCAGCAAAGAGAATGCATGTTAAATATCAGTGCAGGATCTACAGAACAGTAGCCAGAATAAATGGATAGCAGGGATATGACTGTATGCGTTCTCAAGCTCTGACATTCCCGTTGCTGCTACTGCATCGTCAAACTGCCTCAACTGATTCTAACACTCACATTCCAAATCTTGTCCACAGATCAAGATTGCTTGAATTTAATCACTAATGCTTCCTTTACCAAAAGAAACAGGGTCCTGTCCCTTGTCTTAGACTCAGATTTACAGCCACATATGGACATGTTCTCTTGTCTCATCTCTAGATATGAAGCTGTTCCCAATTTTTGTAGTATTGCTGGCTTGTGAAGTTGCCCTAAAACTCTGTAAACAGCATTTCTTTCTGTTTCAGTGATGGTAGAACAGTGGCCATAAAGAGAATAATGAAGAAGGCATTCATGCTCTCTAAAGCAATACGTAAAGAAGTACAGCAAGTGAGGTAAGAAGTGAAATCTAAGAAGTGTATGTTCTTCCATTTTTACACTGATTTTTTAGAGCTTAAAATCTTTCCAAATGTGACTGTAAATTCATATTCCTTTTACTTACAAACTTTGCTTGAAAGAAAGCAAAGATCAAAATTTCCTTATGTCTGTTTTACTTTTTTCTTTACATTGTGAGACAAGGTACTTGGTTTTCCAGTTACACTAAAAAACCAGGAGGGACATCTGTGAAAATTACTGTTGTGCTGTGATTTTTGTTGATTTTCGCAGGGAACTTGACCATCCCAATCTCTGCAAATTCATTGGAGGTTGTATAGAAGTTCCAAATGTTGCCATCATCACAGAGTACTGCCCCAAAGGCAGTCTGAGTGATGTGCTCCTCAATGAAGATATTCCTTTGAACTGGGGTTTCAGGTAAAAAATCCAACTTATAAAAAACTAAATGACATAGACTGTGCTATATGCTGTTTAGGACAAGGTGTTAATTTTAGATAAAGTTCTTGTGTAGAGAGGCCTGTGATGGATGAAGGAAGGAAGGAAGGAAGGAAGGAAGGGAAGGAAGGAAGGANATGCTGTTTAGGACAAGGTGTTAATTTTAGATAAAGTTCTTGTGTAGAGAGGCCTGTGATGGAGGAAGGAAGGAAGGAAGGAAGGAAGGAAGGAAGGAAGGAAGGAAGGAAGGAAGGAAGGAAACTAATTTGAATATCCAGTCCAAGTTGTCTTCTGGGTATTTTGAGAAATCATATGTGTAGTGCTAGCAATGCTAAGCCAGTGACTTTTCATCTCTTTCTCCAGTTATACTGCAAAACTATTTTAAAACCCTTTTTTCCCATATACCTTTATTTTCTTCCCAAATATCTTAGGCATCCCTATTTAACTAAAACCCACTGTATCTTTGTGAAGACATATTGGTGAAATGGTTAGCATACCTACAAATGCTTTATTATACTTACTAATACAGGAAATGAGCTCACATTGTCAATGAAATTTTCACAAAGGCAGTGAGATTGTTTTTTGTGATCGATCTTCTTGATGTACCCGTTCTGCTTCTGTTGTATGCTTGCCTTCAGCAAACAAAAAAGGTTTTTCAGGAAGGAAACCTTCCAAATAAAGCAAGGAAAGTAATAAAATAGTTTCACTTGTAAACGTGTGAAAGCACTCCCAAGGATACGAAAGTACTGAAAATTTCTAGAATAAACCCAACTGTCTTGGCCTGTGAGCTCAGGGAGATATGGGTTTTCAAACAGTCACCTTAAGTGTTTTGGAAAAATGAGCATGGGAACACAAATTGAAAGCTATAGTTTCTGTAAACTTCAGTAGGCTTTGGAGCCATTCTTGAGTGAAAGTGGTAATACTAGCTCACTGATTTTTGACTTTCAGGTTTTCTTTTGCTACTGATATTGCTCAAGGAATGGCTTATCTCCACCACCACAAAATGTATCATGGACGGTTGAAGTCTAATAACTGTGTGATAGATGACCGGTGGGTTTGTAAAATTGCAGGTAAAGAAGACTAGAAAAAAAAATACAAAACTGTGCAGCTAACCCCCTAATTATAGATTTCATGTTCAACACTCCTCCCAAGTGCTTTCATGTTGACATTTCATGTGGAATTGCTGAGTGTACCAGACTTCACTAGCAGTGCCTTGTGCTGAAGCAAGTTTCATATCACATTATCAAGTCAAGCCATTTAGTATGGTCATTTACTGGTGCACACTTCAGATCCCACAAATGATGCAGTCTATCAAAATCTGAGCAGAAACTCTGCCTCATTCTCAGTTTTGATACAGAGAGAAACCTGAGGCATGGACAATGTTGTGAAGAAATGTAGCAATGCTGACTCATTGGTAAGCACAACATAGTTTAATGGAGAAAAGCAGACTCAGCTCAGAGCTTTAAAATCTTGTTCACAGCAGTGAATTGTATTCTCCCAGAGATGGAGCTACAGGTCTGGTCTGCTCTTGGTACAGGAAGACAGCCTGTGGGAACAGGAAAACCACTGTAGAGTCTAGTTTAGTTTCCAGCTGCCAAAGGGAATTAAGGCAATGATCATCACTTCTACTTTCTGCCCAGAGTAGTCATCATACTTGCTAACCCATAGCCATCCTAAAAGCAGCAGCAACAGATTTGTTTTTCAGTGGTACATCCTATGACTAAGGCTCCTACAGAGGGCCAGGCCTGCTTCTCCAACTCTTTCAGTATCCTTCTGCCTTCAGAATTGCCTACTGTGCTTGAAGCCTGTTCTGGAGAAAAACATAAAAATTAGACTTAGTTGGATTACATCAACTGCATCACCTTAGCACATCTCCTCTCAGTTAAATAGGATCTCTACAAAATCATTCAGCAACTTCTGTTTTGATTCTGTTCTGTGTCAAACTGTAGTGTTTTCAAATTTTCATGGTTTATCTGGATGCAATAATGTCAAACAAATCTCATAAATAACAAATGTGGGAGCTATTTTAAAAACGACCTCAACATAAAGAGTCAGTCCCTAGGAACATCTTAATTAGAGGTCACTCCAGATAAAACCAGGTGTCTGCATCCAGCCTTCGCATACACTCCGAAGAGTGCTGTTTACATAAGAAAGAAAACAGAAGTCAGTTGGTTTTTTTTCTCCTTCTTCCTGATTCTGAGTCATATGCTAAGAATTCCTTCTATATTAGGCTAGAACTATAGACGGAAAGATTTTTCACATCTATGCTGCCTTTGTTCTGACGATAGTGGTGTTCGAGTAATGCCCACTATCTGATTTTCAGTTGTTAGTGTGTCTAACTAGTAATTACTTGAGCAATCTGCCACCAGAGATAAGGATCAAGTGACAAAGTAGAACAGAAACCTGTATTTACATGCTAACTCTTGCACTAAGGTGCGACTATTTGCTGAATATCATTTGATAAAATCATAAAATAATTCTGATTACAATGGTTTACATAGTTCAGTTTCCCTGCTGTCATGCAGTCTTGCCCAAATATTTTGTTTTCCAGAGGCTATATTTGCAATAGTTTAGGGGGGCAAGACCACCCAAACCCCACTATTTCTAGACTTAAGATGTGTATTTAGATTCGGAAAAATTAATTTCTTTAGACTGTTTGTGTTACTGTCTACTATTGCACATGTTTCAGGGGAGTATCCACTGAATAGTTTGCTTCTTCTTTTTTTCTGTTTTAGATTATGGCTTGCAGTCATACAGAAAAGAAGATTCTCCTGATGGATCAAGGTCATCCCAGCAGCACTTGATACAGATTTACACAGCTCCTGAAATACATTCTCTTTCAGATTTTGAACCCAATTCTATGTCAGATGTCTACAGGTAGCTAAGTTTTCCTGATCTCACTTTTAGTAATCTCGAGTATTCTTTAACAACAATTAGGCTTGGTGTAATTCTGTTGTCACTCCAGGTGTATGTTTGATTGTATTTTTAAAAGCATTGGTCCTGGAATACAGATCAGCATAGATATCACAGGATCTTCTCTTTCAAGGCAGATAACCAAATACTGAATTCATTGACATTATTTAAAAGCAGAGTTAGCCCAATGATCTATAAGGAGTCACTTGACCAGTAAAATAAAACAAGGCATAAAGATCTTCTATTATCTAATTATCCTTTTTTTCTGTTGCTGTTTCTTATGAAAAGTAGATTATTTTCAATAATGGGAATACTTTAAAAGTTAATAGCATCAGTGTTCTAGGGTGTCATAAAAGCACATATGCATCCTGTCATTCTGTAATTAAATGTCAGTACATTTTTTGGGGTCATATACACAGTGATAATATTTGGTTTACAGAGGAAAAATAAAGGGAGGGGAAAAAAAATGGATGCACTGGTGAATACCTCCATTCCTTTCCTTTTGAAAGCCTTTATAGAAGATTGCTTTCCAGTGGCTTTCCCTGCCAGCAGTGGATTTCTTCTATCCAACCACTTTTCAGATAAGCGGGATTACAATTGTAAACAAACAAATGTCTGCATATACAGTGTGCTTGACCATCATTAATTTTTATCCATTCTATCAGATTACCAGAGCAAGAATTTGAAGTCTCAGTGGTACTTGTGCCTGCAGGCTTAAATATGTTCTTAGAATTTGCTTCAAAATATCTCAGCTAAGGAAGTTTGGGATTGTGTTGGTATTTCTGGCTACTGTCATTTGTCCTGTGTCGGTCCATACTTATTCAACATGAAGTAGTCTTAGAAAGAACTGTGCTCCAACTAAACAATAATTTTATGATTGTCTTATACATTCCAGTTTACCATTGCCCTGCAGCCAAAATGCATCCCAGAAAATGTTTCCTTGGCTTGTCTGTTCTCCCTTTGCTCCTGCTCTGGATAGCTATCATTACTTGGCTTTGCAGGCAACTTGGCCTCCTGAAGGCATTTCTTGCAGGTTGCCCTTTAAATAGTCCTAAGATCTGATTTTCTCATATCATACGTGTTTACAATGAACTTTTGACAGGTTCAGTGAATGTTTCCTGGGTTTATCTTGCTGTCCATCCACATGTCTGCAAAATCCACATCTTCTTTTGTGGGACTGCAGTTATTAATTTCTTGGTTAAAAAAAAAGGTAAAAAGCAGTGAGAGAGAACACCAAAAAAGGGAGAAGAGCAACATGCAGTCAGGGAAGATAGAGAAGTGCCCTGTACCATTGAAAGGGTTTTCTTATCTGGACTGTTCTTTAGAATCTGAATTTCAACAAATTTTGTGTTTGATGATATGAGCAGTAGATGAGTCTTCCTGATACGTGTATTTGGCCTCACTGGCCAGGCGGCACTGATCCAGCCTTAAAATCCTCAGTTTTTATCTGTACAATGCTTCCATTAATAGTCCTCAGGGTAAGGCCCAAATAAAAAATGAGTAGAAACTGCAGGAGTGGGACTTGTAATTTAGTGTGCTCTTACAGATGAATCACTTGCTTTTAAAGTTCTCTAGGGAAAGTGTTGGTCAGATGGGAAAGCTAAAATGGAAATAAGAGCATGAATGTAGCTCCTGTTTTGAGCTGAAGAGGCTGTTTCTAGTCACAGCTTCTCCTAGATCAGTTCTTCTTGATTTGTAATCGTCATATGAATTTCACTATCCACAACGGATAGTGAATTTTGTTGGGCAGTGCTGCTGAAAATGAATTAAATCAATACTGCTTTATCAGAGTTACCATCATCTAATTATTAGCCTTGAAAATGTGTTTCAGCTTTGCTGCCTCACCAGGATTGATTTTCTTTCTCCTACCAAATCACCACAAAATTAATATAAAAATCTCATCAGATTAACTTCTAAATTATTCATCATGTTTTATGTGCATTGTTTTATTTTACAATGGTGGTCCACAAGTGGGCTAAAAGATAGATAAACATATCTTGTTACCAACAGAATGTCTTACAGAACAGTGCAACCATTAGCAACACAACACTGAAAACCACTATTCTCAAAAAAGTAAATGTTACCAAGCTGCGAGGTATGCACGGGTAAATTATTACATAGTTTCACTATATAAAGAGGCAAAAGCATCTTATTCCAGCCTGTTGGCTGGAGGAGGTGCTTGCTTCTAAGAGATCACTGTTCTGAAAGATCTCCAGTGAGTTCTGTAAGAAGACTAAACTCTGTTTCTACTGTCTTTTTCCATTCTTCATTCTTAGTGAATGTATTTGACCTTAGTTCAACTGAGGAAGAAAATGACAATGAAAATATAATTCAGAAGGAAAAAGCAGAAATGCTTACTATAAAATATCTCCTCTGGACACACTGTGTCATCATAGACTTTGTGGGCATTTTCTAGAACACTGATCTTTTCCGTGGCTGAAAAGAAGCCACTACTCCAACTGGTGATTTCGATGAACCTGCTCCTGCCCCTTGATTGCAGCGAAAATCAGACCTCTGTGTTTAACTGGTAGGAATCACGTACATAAACCTGCTCATATCACCTCTGGATTCCATTAATTCTTACAGAGAAAATTTTTTTGCTGTCCATCAACCTCAAACATCTCTGGGACCAATAAACATGAGAGCGGAATGCTATGAAACTTTCAGTAACAGATCTTTGAAAACACAAAGTAGTAAGAAGTAGCAGCACCATTGCTGTCCCTCCTTTTGGTATACTGGGATTTCAGTCATAGAATGGGGAAGAATAAGAAATCATGAAAAGAAGAAATCACTGACTCAATTAACTGTTATTGCATTAAGATTTTGCTTCATTTTTATTCTGCAGTTATGCCATCATTTTACTACAAATTGCTATAAGAAGTGACCCTGTAGCAGTAAGTAAAGATGAACTATCTTTGGAATTTGCTTGACAACTTTGATTCTGTTTCTGCTGAAGACACAAACCAAACTTTGAGTTACTGTGCCTTTGAGTTACTTTTTGAGCTTGCCTTTTCCTCATGACTTTATGGACGCTAGTTCAGTTCCCATGAAACATGCAATCAGGGTTTCCTCATAAATCTACCAGTTTTCCCTTTCAGAGATTTGAAGAAGAGCATATGATAAAAAAATGTAGCTCTAAAACTGCTTTTTGATTAGTTTTGTGAGGTTTAATGGCTATGTGGATGCATGTATGTATTAACATCTTCCTCTTGCTCCTGCTTCTTCCTTTTCCTACCATTTACAGGCCCTTTGAGTGGAATCTTGAAGTAATAAGATTTACCCAGAAAAGCAAATTAGCTGCTTTCCATAAGGACAGTGTCCATTTTGCATGTGTCTTTTGATCAGTGCTAAATGGCAAACACAAAAAGAATGCACCTTGAAATTGAAAACAGATGGTCTGGATATGTAACCATGTTCTCTCTGAAATAATTTGCTTAAAAAGAATTGTAACAGTGAAGACTTGAAACTACTATTTTTCCAGTTCTGACAGTTTGTGATAATAGACTAATGTAGTCCTTTTGGTTTCTTAAAAGTTTCCCTGTATCTTGCCAGGTATTTATTAGTTTCAAATGTTGTTTATGTCATATAAACACTGAGATTAAAGCCTGCCAGCCATGAAAAAGCTTTTAGATAAGGTGACCCAGTTTAGCCTGGGTTGCATGTTTTTTTTATCCTTTTTCTTCCCTCGTGCTCTTATGTAAAAAAAAGCTGACTTAGAAGTGATAGGGAAGATGTTATAAAAGTGATGATGATAATATATTTTCAGTGGCTGGCATGAGAACCATAACAATTTTTTCAACATTGTTTAATCCCCTTTTCTCTAGACAGACATTGTGCATTCAGCTGAATATTCTTGGTGCCCACCTTTAGCAGAATTAATTTCAGGAAAGGCTGAGAATTCTTGCCCATGTTCCACAGAATATATAGAGGTGAGTAAAATACAATACTGTGTACAAGTGCCCTTTATTGAAGTGAATTGACAGCACATCGGAGCAGTTTTATGGCAAGGTTACCTTTGATAAATATAAATAAGCCAGAAATCAAGAAGTACAAGTACCTCGAACAAGGCAAAATGAAATTATTTAATATCCTTAATAAAAAACCTGTCATTGTGACAATGAAAGATTCAGTTGTCCCTCAAGTTGCCAGTGTAATAGATTATTGTTTTAATATTCAATCATTGATTTTTGTGCAATTTCATTTTATTATAAAGTGTTGAATTTCATATATATTTTATATTCGTAATATCTAGCTTACTGACTGACTTTCAAATAATGAAGTCTGTCTCAGGCAAATTATGAGTTTGGTTTGATTCTTATGCAACAAGTCTTTGTCTTAGTAGCCTCAATAAAGTACACCCCCTCCCAGTTTAATTAAATCAGAACAAGACTGGGTCATCCTTATTTTAGTTTAGGTGCAATATAATTTACCTTTGCTGGTTTGTAGCAACATAAATGTAAAAAACTTCTCATTAGTAACACTGGATTTTAATCAGAAGATAACATTCCTAAGTTAACATTCCTAAGTTACCATGCAGCTCTTAATCTTTTTTGAATTTTGTGTACAGACGAGTCCTCTGAAAACATTGACTTCAACAGCCTAACACTGCCTTACAGCTTACAAGACAAGAGCTTAAGCAGTGTTCAGCAGAAGGAACGTGTATATCTTATTCATGATTTCACACAGCAGCATTTTCATTAATATCCTTCATTCAGCAAAAACCTGTAGAACCCCAGAGACTTCAGTATAGCTGCAGACAGAGCTTCACACAGCCAGCTGGCACCAAGAAAACAGTAGTATTAACTTAAAATACTACTTGTGCTTGGAATAATAAAAGGCTGTGTGCTTTTCTCACTCTCTTCCCCTTCTGCAGTTAATCGAAAGGTGCAGAAAAAATAATCCATCCCAGAGGCCTACATTTGAACAAGTCAAGAAAATGTTGTACAAGATGAATCCTGTTAGCCCTGTTGACATGATGATGACTCTGGTAAATTTTGTTTTTTAATCCAGTTCAATCTGGTCATTTTCAATAACTTTCACCTCTATCCTTCAGGGTTTTTTTTGATCTTATGCCCCTTGTTTGGTGAGAAAATCCATAGTTATTTGTTCATCTCTGTTGGGGCTGATTTTAGCTACAGTTCTGCTTGAAACTCAGCTTTCCCTCTCATTCAGTTTTTTTAACTTTTTCAACTTCTTTGGGGCTGAACAGGGTTTTTTTTTGTCAGTCAAATATTGTTTGCAAACTATATTCCCCCTTTCCTGTGGCTCAGTGGTCTTACAGTACCAGGGATACAGAATCCCTGCATGCTACAAATAGAATGTTTACGAATCATTTTGAGCAGAGTATCTCAAGCCCATCAGCAGAGAAAGAATATTCCTGCCTCCACAGACTACTGCCACACACAGGGAAGGGATGCAAAAAGTAAAGCATAGACTACCACAGCAATATAGTTTAGGAAAGAGCATTGTGAGCTTTTGATAAAAGATTGAGACTTTGGTAAAATTTTGATCCATGTCTGTAGCTTGCTCTCTGCATTGGATTTGGCCCCTAACGTCTGCATGAAGTTTGAAAAGCCTGAAATTGCCTTCTACCATCTTACATGTAAACAACAATCTCAAATCTAGATTTAAAAATTTAACTAAGGAGAAATCTGATCTTTGGATTTTGTAAAAAAGTGTTGGGTATCTTAGACCTGTACCCTTTTTAATCTCTGAATGTTTTCAAAGCAGTATCATTCAAATTCTTAAATCCTATCCAACTAGACATCTGTTTCAGTAAAAAGATGATTTTAGAAAATTCTCTGTTATTTAGATGGAGAAATATAACAAACATCTGGAGATACTGGTTTCTGAGAGAACCCAGGATTTAATGCATGAAAAACAGAAGACTGATCGTCTGTTGTATAGTAAGTTATAAAGAGAAAAATACTGTATATTCTTCTCAATAATAATTTTATTTCAGCTGTCTAACTACAAACAAGAACCCTTTGATAGGTGATTATTTGATAGGTAACATTTAGCTAGCAAAGACTGAATATACTTGTTTCTTGCAAAGCTGGAAAGATATTTAGCTACTTCCTGTATTTCCCCCCTAGAAATCAGTACACTCATCTGAGAGCTATGACCCCAGAATCCATAGTGCTCTGACTTTGAATCCGTGTGGCAGGCCTTTTGCATAATTATAAATGTTATGGCATTATAGTTGGTTACTTTTAAAGACAGTGTATGTTCCAGAATTCTGTAAGAAAAAAGGCATAAAGCGGTGGGAATAGCATATAAGAGAGGGAAAAAAAAGGGATGTGAAAGTGCAAGATAGGGGGAACAAAGGCAATTAAAAAAAAACAAAGAAGAGATAGCAAACAAACCTAACACAGGTAGAAAGTACAAGCAAAGAGCTGACAAAGGAGGAATTAATAAAATCCCAGATCACACTGTTAGAATCTAATCTTAATCTTTCTTGGAAAGTATAGATATTGGTTTGTTTGAACTAAAAGTTATGGGCCATGTGAAAAATCTGGATGTGTTATCAGTGAGATTTATTGTGAATTCTCACATTACAGCACAGCAGATTTTGATGCCAAAGTGTTTTCACCTTCATAATATTTTGCATTTATGAACATTTTTTTGTGCCTTTAAACAAATGTATTATGTTTAATGGGTTCTTTTATCCATGTAAAAAGATTAACAATGCTCTACTTTCTACAACAGGTATGTTGCCAAAACAAGTAGCAGATGATCTCAGACAGGGAAACCATGCACAAGCCCAAAGTTACTCAAGTGCCACCATCTTCTTCAGGTAAATAAAAATGAAAGATAGGACTAGAACTGTCTCCTACAGAAGAAACTTCTAGGCTTCTAGTGAAGGTGAAGCTCCTAACCAAGTATAGAATTTCTGTCTAAACTGCCACCTGTTGTAACAGTTGGCTCTGCAAAAGCATGTCTTTCAAAATTCTCACACCTCCCTATTTTTCATTATAATTACTTAAATAAAAAATGACATTACTCTGGAGCTCTTACACACAGCAGCACATCACTTTACATGTGTTACACATGCATGAATGTATGTTTCATAAGATAGGTCTAAGTAAAAATTCCACCATTTAGCCTGTGTAAAGAAAATTTGTCTATCCTTAGAGTCCACATGGATTTATAGTTTTAAATTTTTTTTATGTATGCAGGAAAAAACACATGAATGGCATGCCTTCACTTGCCATAAATGAACAGATATCAAGTTACCTTTTTTTCATTTATACATGACCCAAAACTGAAGACTGCTGAGTGTGTTACAGATTAAAGTCTACCTGTAAAAATGCTTTACTGCATTGATAAGCAAAAAGATTTAGGTCAGTCTGTCTTTTGAAATGGAAGGAGTCTTTTGCCAATTTAAATAAATGAAGACAAAACTATCCAATACGAATCTTAGCAAAAGAATTATTGAAAAGAGAAGGTTGATGTAATTGCATTGAGAAATTTTTACTCTATGTTTAAGATTTCTAATCAGCAATGATTATGACAGTGGATGAGTATGCTCTTTCTGTTGTGTTTTAACAGTGACATTGTTGGCTTCACTGAGCTGTCCAGCAGCAGCACACCCTACCAAGTAGTAGATCTCTTGAACAAGCTTTATACCACTTTTGATGAGATCATAGATAACTATGATGTCTATAAGGTGGAGACAATAGGAGATGCCTGTAAGTTTCTCAAGCTGTGGGCAGTGATGGGGCGTGGGGCATCCGGATAGCAACTCTCTGATGACAAGGAAGAACAGCTGAAGGAGATTTGGAAAGCTTCTTACCACTGGGAAGACCACATAAAATAATTAGGAGATGAGTCCTACCAGAGCCCTAGCAAACTTTAGGAACATTTTCCTGCATACCTTTAATCATTTGTGTGATTGATGAATGTTGTAAATGGGACAAATTAATTGAGTAAAATACCCCTGCTGTTTGTTTGGTTCCTATGACTAGTAGGGTCTGACTTTAAGTCTTGGCTGCAGATTAATCCTAGTTGGCAACTTCTGTATCACAGGAACACAACTAAAAAATTTACTTTTTACATGGGGTCATAGATGCCATGCCCTAAGCTTTATTATCTGTCTTTTTGCAAAGACTGTAACAGTCTTCTTTCTCCTAATACACTGTAGGGGTTGACTGCCTCTTCTCTTTGAGTTTGTAAGAAAATGGCTTTATATTTGCTACCATGGGAATCTGCTGAGGATTGATTACCATTAAAATTGAGTTTATAAAACCTAAGGTAATCTAACAGGGCTTCTGGATGAGATAGACAGAAGTCCTATAAGAGATGTGGAAAAAAAACCGTGGAAAAAAAACCCCACAATTTTTTCTCTGTGGAACTGTTGAACACATTCTTGAGCATAAAATCCCTGATGCATCCCCCAGATCCCTAAAAGACCTGTTTCTTGCCCTGAGAGTCAAAGAATCACAGAATATCCTGAGTTGGAAGGGATCGACAAGGATCACTGAGTCCAGCTCCTGGTCCTGCACAGGACCATCCCCAAGAGTCACACCATGTTCCTGAGAGCGTTGTCCAAACACTTCTTGAGCTCTGTCAGACTGGTGCTGTGACCACTTCCCTGGGGAGCCTGTTCCAGTGCCTGACCACCCTCTGGGTGAAGAACCTTTTCCTGGTATCCAACCTAAACCTCCCGTGACACAACTTCAGGCCATTCCCTCACGTCCTGTCACTGTCACCACAGAGAACAGATCAGTGCCTGCCCCTCCCCTTCCCCTCACAAGGAAGTTGTAATTGCAATGAGGTCTCCCCTCAGTCTCCTCTTCTCCAGGCTGAACAGACCAAGTGCCCTCAGCCACTCCTCACACGGCTTCCCCTCAAGGCCCTTCACCGTCCTCGTGCCCTCCTTTGGACACTCTCTAACACTCAATGTCTTTTCCGTATTGTGGCACCCGAAACTGCCCCCAGCACTCGAGGTGAGGCCGCCCCAGTGCAGAGCAGAGCAGGACAATCCCCTCCCTTGCTTGGCTGGTGATGCTGTGCCTGATGCACCCCAGGACACGGGTGGCCCTCCTGGCTGCCAGGGCTCTGCTGACTCATATTCAACTTGCCATCAACCAGGACCCCCAGACACCCTTCCACAGGGCTGCTCTCCAGTGTCTTGTTCCCCAGTCTGTCTGTTCATCCAGGGTTGCCCCATCTCAGGAGCAGAATCTAACACTTTCCCTTCTTAAACACCATGAAGTTGGTGTTTGCACAACCCTCTAATTTATCAAGGTCTCTTAGCAGGGCCTCTCTACTTGTGAGGCAATTTAGTAGCATTGGCACACTTGCTTAGTATCACTTCCAGTCCTGTGTCCAAGGCATTTATGAAGATGTTGAAGAGAACAGGGCTGAGGATGGAGCCCTGTGGAAACCCCACTAGTCACAGGTCACCAGTGTGATGTCAGCCCATTCACTGTAACCCTTTGTGCCTGACCTGTGAGCCGGTTGTTCATCCACACATGATGTGTTTATCCAACCGTGTGCTGGACGGTTTGTCCAGAAGGATCCTGGGTGTGCCAGTATTGAAAGCTTTACTGAAATCCAAGAAGATTAAACCAGCTGGCTTCCCTTGATCTGCTGGGTGGGTTATCCTGTCAAAAAAGGCAACCAGATTTGACGGTCAGGACTTTCCGCTCATGAAGCCATGCTGGCTGTGACCACTGACTATATTGTCCTTCAGGTATTTTTCACTACCCCTCAGGAAAATCTTCTCCATAATTCTACCAGGCACTGAAGTGAGACTGACAGGCCTGTAGTGTGCAGGATTGTCTCTCTTGCCATTCTTGAAAATTTGGACAATATTTGCCAGCTTCTAGTAGACTGGGACTTCTCCAGATTTCCATGACCATTCAAAAACCATTTTCAGAGGTCTTGCAAAGACTTCACCAGTTCTTTGAGTGCTATGGGATGAATCCCCTCAGGCACCATAGATTTACAGGGATTGAACTAGAGCAGCAGATCAGTTCAGGGTTTAGTGGGGGTTTATCATTCTCACAGTCATGGTTCTCCAGCTCAGCACTCTAGGACCTCCAGAACCCATCATCAGTGTTTAAAGCATAGCACAGGAAGCATAGGACAATGCCTAGTTGGAGTCCTTGCCCTTTTTTATAATGCCCAACGACAAAAGGTACTGAACTGCACTGCCTGTCCCACTTCAGCATTCCCAGTGGAGGGGAAGATGGAGAAAGAAAGGGTTGGAGGGAGTAAATCTTATGTAGAAATAAGAAGGAAATACAACTTTTTTCATACCGAAGGTAATTCCACACATGAGCTGTTGCCCTAGCCTTCATTTGTTTCTGGCTTTCTTTGCTCAGCAGGCACAACTGTGCCTTGGGATATGAAGGAATAGGGATTTTCTTCTTTTTTTTAATCTTTTAAATTTTTTTTATTGTGGGCGGCATACTTTAGTAAATCTGTGTGTGATGCCAAAGGTTAACAGTTGCATTGTTGTGTTAAGATATGGTGGTGTCGGGAGTACCCAACGAGAATGGGATCCTTCATGCTGGTGAGATTGCAAGCATGGCTTTAGACCTTCTGGATGTCTGCAAGACTTTTAAGATCCCACACAAGCCCAATACCCTCCTAAAGATAAGAGCAGGAATACATTCAGGTATGTTGAGAAAGCTGCAAAAGAGTCTTCCTCTGGCTTAACAAATGCATCTGTAGTGGCCATTTCCTCTCCATTAAAAATAAAGTTAATTTTTTGATATGGGATGGAACACATCATAGAGATCATCCCAACAGAGTAAATTATTGGATACATGGGACATTGGTACCTCAGTTTGGAATACAACATTGGAAACATCCCACAGGTCCAGTGCCTTTGCTGATGTGAGTTAGAACTGCCATTCTGTATCTGTTACTTGTCCTTATCAGCTTTTCTCTCCTCTCAAAACAGTGAGTTGTTTCTTGACACTCTGCTCTAGCCTTCACTCTCAGATGCCCAGCTCCCTGATTTAGTCTGATGTATGATTGCAACTCCTTATTGATAGACAGCTGGAGTTGGACAGGTCCTGTGCAGCTCAGCATCTGCCAGTTAATCAGCCTATATTGTCTTACCAAGAAATCGTATTTTTTATGTTTTAAATTACTTGTAAGACAGATGTGTAACCTATGTAAAGACAATACTGACACTCAGTCTTTATCCGGTTAACAAATTAAATATAAAATAGTGTAGGAAGCAGCCATAAGGCTGTATGACTGATTATGTGTTTTATAAACACAAAATATCTTGTTTTCTATTTCTTGACAGGTGCAGTTGTAGCTGGAGTTGTTGGAACCAAAATGCCACGGTACTGTTTATTTGGAGATACTGTGAACACAGCTTCCAGGATGGAATCTACCAGTGAAGGTAATAAGGAACAAACTGCAGGCGGGGTTTTAATTATCCCTGAATAACTTCTTAAAAAATGTTAGGCTGAGTTTTGAGTCCTGACCTATCCAAATGATTGCAAATCCTGTAAGGAGGGTCTTGAATTCTGGGTCCAGTCTGCCTAGGGACAAATTATGAGAGTGATATTCTCTAAAACCATTTTTGTAATCAGATCCCCTTATTTCTCAAGTCTCAAAAAAGAGATTTTCGTGCCTTTGAAGTTCTCTACAGTAAAAAAGATAAGAATAAAATAAAATGAGGCAAGTGGTTATGTTCACTGTTTCTATTTGTTCCTGGCACACAGCTGGATTTATGGTAAAATATTTTAGTTGCTCCTCTTTTATTGCTGATAACTTTCTCTAATGGAGAACACAAGAAATAGTAGAACACCATGGGAGCTGCGTCTGTGTTTAACCAGTATAGAAGATTACATGTGTGTCCTCTAGCAAAGAGTTTAAATGGAAATTTTGTGGAGGTATTCTCACCGCTTCTTCCCAGGAGATAACAGAGCTCCGAGTTTACTTACCAAGCTTCATCTTTATCCAATATGAACATTTGAACCTTAGATTCTGAAATATTTTAGCTGATCTAAGAGAACTGAGAGAAAAAAAAGGCAGAGTGATTCAACGTCAAAGAACCCTGATGTCTTGTTTCCTTTCATTCATGAAATGAAGCTGTAGTAGTTTTATGGCTCACATTGCAATGCATTGTAAATGGATTTGAACTAGACACATACAAGATTCCTCAAGTTTAATTTCATGATAAAAACTGCTGTTTTCAACATCTATCATGATCCACTAAAAACGAGACAGAAAGGCAGGGGAATGGTCCTAAATGATGGGTTTGAAAGTTTTGAAAGGATTTGAGAATCACCACCGTCCATTCCTTCTCACCGTTTTTATTTTTCCAAAGCAAATGCTAACCTGGGTGGAACACATATAACTTAATTTTCTTTCTTTCAGTCTCCAAGATAACTTCTTTCATGCTCCTTGTGTCATCTTATCTGAACTTCTTTAAAACTAATACCTTCAAAATCTGCTTCCATCATTCATAAGTTATCTTTTGTTCTGTGTGCCAGTCTCTTTCACAGATGGTGCATCAACACTATAGACTTAAGAATAAAGACAGAGCATTTTATCTTTAAAGCCTTTATTTTCTCTCCATCTTTTTCTGGCCACACACATCTGAGGACCTCAAGTTACATTACCATATTTTAACCCTAAGATGATTGCTTTAAAATAGATTAATTACAAGCAATGTGCATTAAAAATGACCTGCAATCTGAGTGCTAGTGTCTTGTTCTCAAGAAGGATGACAAGTTGAAATATAATGTATCTATTGCAAAGAATATTTCTGAGCTATGTATATATACGTTGAAACAGACATCTCCTGATCTACAGGCAGTGTTCTGAGACTCTAAAAAACATTTAAACAAATAAAAGTGGACATTATAAACTGTCATTTTCTGATATAAGAAAAATCAGTTAGACAATCTTAGACAGTCCTACTATCATCTGGGATATTTTTTAAACAAAAAAGCATAATGATTGACTCTGTGTCACAGAACATTACAGATGAAAAACCTGGGTTTTAAATTTTTTAAATTTTGGCAATATTTTGATTTCCAGCAAAAGTAGAATCTCTTCTCTCTGTCCTCCTTCTTGGTCCTTCCTCCATCATTTGCAAAAGGCAAGACAGGTGAGGTTTGCATGGTTTACATGAAGATAAAATCTCGACTAAAGAAAAATCACATTGTTAAAAAAATGGTGAAATTATGTTAATATCGCCTCTTCCAACTGTCTTAATTTACAGGTTTGGAGTCAGAGCAAGGATGGCTGTTTCTTTAATGTTTAGACTTTGCTGAAAACCGTATGTGCAAAGAAAGCACTGGCTCTTTATTGACCAGGAGGTAGAACTGTGTATGGTTTTCTTCACCAGATGAAAAGGATGCTCATCAGTAGCACAGACAGACAACTGTGAAGAGTTACACAAATATTATTAGATGCAGAATGTGAAGAGTAGTGTTTGTTGAAAGCCCCATATTTGTCCTGAGATGTTCTCACAAACAGGCCAGGATACTGGAGCTTGTGTGCAAACAGTTCAAATAACAAATAACAAGGAATGAAAGCAAAGACCTGAAAAAAACCCCAAGGGGGAGTTCATTAATGAGTCTTGAAATTTTTGACACACTTTGGGAGATGGATCTGTCTTAGATGTATAAATTGTTTGCTAATATGATATTTATCTTTCTTTCCAGCTCTTAAAATACAGTGCAGTTCAAGTGCATACCAGCTGTTGGAGCAGATTGGAGAGTATGTGTTAGTATGCCGTGGGAATTTACAGGTCAAGGTGTGTATGCAACATTTATACTCAGCTTTTTAGAGAGGAGAGTGTGAAAGTACTCTGGAATCCCTGAATTTTAATCCATGCAGTCCCCTATATCTTCTAGTCCTCTACATCTCTGGTTTGGTTTGCTTAGACTAATTCCTGTACCCAAAGAGAGCATGTTCAAGTTTCAAGACAGGACCAATTCCATGAGCTTGTGCATGGGACAAAGCTGGTGAGTCAGAGATGAAGGACTTAGTCAAGGTTGGAAGTCCTGCATGGCACATTCACTGTCACAACTGCTTGAAATCAAAAAAAGGTCTTTCAGAGACATCACAAATCATCCTGTGAGTTCCACAAGAAAATTAACATACTTGTGGACCCAGTTTTGGATGGGACTTAAAAGAATTGTTTGGTTTGATACTGCTGCTATTATCTTTCAAGGAAAGGTTTTATGCCTCATTTTTCCTCTATGTAAAGTGGCTGACAGGCAAATGTTTCTCCTTTTGGGACTTGTTTTGAGTTGCAGTAAGAAAATTATTTCTTAAATGATGGATAGTGTTATAACCCCATGACTAATATTCTTTCTTAGGGTAAAGGAGACATGGTTACATACTGGCTTGAAGGTAAGAAGGCCTCTGTCACCCGGAAGGCAGTCACCAGCATTTCTGTGACTCCTCGAGATGCCAACAGAGCTTCATATAGTCCGATACCTGGTGTCCTTCCCAGTGATCCTCTCTGAAACCCTGCTTCCTAGTCACTCATTAACTCCAGTATCCCTTCTGCTTTCAGTCTGTTAGGTCATCCCGCTGAATTAGAAAATTAGAAAAGAAATAATACACCCCTTTGGCCTTGTGAATGTATTAGCTCAGGCTTTATTTACAGGTGTCTCTTCCAGCAATGGCACTGAAAATATAAAAAAGCAAAAACTCATCTTAAGGAATGATACATAGAACTGGCCCACCAGCTACTAAGGCAGAAGGTAGCTTTCAGTGTTACTTCTTGATTTGGTTTTGATGGGAAATCCTCTGCCAGCAGCCACCATGACTTCAAAATCAGCCGGCTGGACATTCCAGCCTGTGAGGTGCTCCCACAGGAAAGGAGACAGTGTGGTGTTGCTGTTAAGTGGTATCATAAACATTGTGGGTGTGGTAGGTTTTGTGCTGTGAAAGGGAAAAATGAGGTATTGTGTGAGAAAGTAAGATCCATCAAAAGAAGAGGATGAGGGAGAGAAATTATAGTGGATACAAATTGAAACAAGAATCTGTGGTCCTACTTCCATTTCATCTCCACTGTAGGGATCATAGAAAGAAGAATTAAGAAGAAAGTCTGGTTTTCCATACAGCCAATTCCTAGTGACACCTGCCATCTTGTTGCAGAGACATGAAAATCTTGGGAGAGAAATGCAAGACATTGTATGCTCTCGCTAAACAGGATAAAGTTCACTACAGCTGCTCTTGTCCTTGGCTCCTCTGGGATTTCTCTGAGAACAGCTCTTAACATTAGCTGATGTTACAGAGCTGCTTTGACTAAAGCAGCAGTGAACCTACTGTTGCTGGATAGCTGTCTGTCAGTGAAATCAGGCAGCCCTCTAAGCCACTGTGTAATTTAGGACACAGTTCAGGAAAGGTCATTCCTGAGCCAGCATTTCCTGTAAAGAGAGAACTATAACTACAAGTGGAGTATCTCTAGATGAGCATGATTCTATGAGCATTGCTGGTGCTGGCTTTCTTTAAACACTTACCTTTCAGGGCTAATCTATTTTGAAGAGTTTAGCCAGTTCCAGTTCACCTGATTAGCAAACAAGCTAACAGCATAAGTGAAACTGAGAGCCAAAGGATATCAAGAGTCACAGCAGTTCCACCGTAATGTGAACTAGACTGGATAAAGCTAACAGGGAGGAGATGAAAAGGAAGGACTTTGAGTGACATAGCACCACTTTCTCCTGCTTATTCTGCTCCTTTACCCTCCAGTCTGTCCCTGATCCTAGGTACAAGTACAAAAATATGCATGTAGTTGCAATTTTTCTGGTATAAATTTGCATAGTTTAAACAAGCAACTGACTGCTTGTTCATGTTCCCATGAACTTTTAATTGCAAGTATGTGCTGTGTGAAAGTGAAAGGAGGGTCATACTGCAGTCTTTCTTTAGCTTCTGTGAGAAATAAATGTGCAGCAGTAATGATAGATTTTTCAGGGATGCCTAGCAGAGGTAGAAAGTTAAATCCTTCCAAATTATGGGAATTTTTTTCGAAATACATAGAAAAGATGTAGAACATTCTGGGTGAAATTATGTCTCAGAAGTGTGTGGCATTCTGAATCTGCCACATGAATGGAACCAGAATCTCAGCAAGGGAAACGGACATAGCTGACTTTGGCACACGATATCCCAACATAGAGTCCTGACAAATTTTTTAAAATCAAAGTTTTTAATTGGTTTCACATTTTTTCTAAGCTTAAAAATTCCTTTCTCTGTTTTTAAATTTCATATTAGAAGGTATGGTACAGTTACTGTTTTTGTAATCTTAGCAGAATAAACTTTTCAGTTATCAGTAGCCCAGAGATATCCTCTAATACAACCCTTTCCTTTATCCAAATGCTATCTAGAAATTGTAAAACTCTCTGCTCTATTATAGTGCTTCATGATGCATTAAATAGTTTACATTATTCTTTTAATGAGTTTGCATGTTTACATTTTTATTAAAAAGGTGCATATCCTTATCAAATGTGGATGTGAAAGCATATGCTTTGTCTGTAGTATTTCAGTTTTAACTCTTCTGCTTTATTTTAATGTTGTTTCTAGAATAAAAACTTTAAAACAAGTGTCTTATGAGTTTAAAATCTTCTAAATAGAAATGAGTGATGAGGGACCAATAGCAAGCTTGCTGCATTGACAGCTTTCACCACTGACAAGTCCTTGAGTAGTGTTCAAGTTCTGCTGAAGACAGCGGAGACTCTTGCTGACTTCATGAGGCTTAGAGCCTGGTGGTTTTCTATAAAAGAGGTACAGCTTGAAGAGTGGCTGGGTCAGCCTACCTCAGTTTTGCTACTTCCTGATCCTCTCCTTGAACAGAGAGTCTCCAGAATGAGAAATAGATTGTTTTCAGGACTGTTGAAACTGTCATATCTTTCCTGCAACTTCAAGCAGTAGTCCTTATTAATGTCAGTTTGTCTGATGACTGTGTTGATATGACTGACTTCGGAAGATAGAAGTACAGTAGTGAATGTTACAGATACAAACAGAAGTGTCCTCAGCCAACTGACAAGTATTTTAAGATTAATTTCAGACATTTTGACAAAGGTACTCAATGACTACAGCCGTATTTCAGATGCAGGAAAGCATTTACCAGCTGGTAAAGCTGAAGTATGATAACCAGGACAGTGCTCATCTGTGAGATGCTTTCAATCCACAAAGATTCACATCCCAGATTTTGAGATAGTCAGCTAATCTAGCAAGCATTCTTTTCTAAAATGGTACTCTATACTAGAAGTATATGATGTGTTCTTCCTTTTCTTGAGGATTATATCCCAGTCAGAAAATGGGAAAGCAACTGCAATAACAGAGCTGAAGAAGTGAAGGTGCTATGTACGTTATAGATCACTTCATTTCTTCACTCAGTGGCCATTCATTTTCTACAGTCATGCAAGATAATACAGAGGATACTAACACTCTATTCACGATACAGTGATTTTATGGAAAGATTTTGCATTCTGATTATTGTTTATTGCAGCTCTATCTACCTGGCAGTGAGAATGCAGGCAGGAACATTAAAAAAAAATAAAAAATCACACAACACAAAAACTGACTTATGAAAGTCTTTTATTAGATTGATAAACCTTCACTATATTGTTTCAACTTGAATATTGAGGAACAGACTGAATAATCACAATATTTTAAAAAAATCACAACAAGTAAAGCCAAAAATTCATTAATGTATTTCCAAGTGTAAAACTTCCTAGATTTTTTTCAAACCATGGGCATTGGAAAAAGACTGTGTTTTGCCACCAAAAAGTTATTCTTTATCCCCTAGATTAGGCAGCAAACATATTTTACTTAGCTTCTTATTGGTGTGTATGTGGGGTCCCCAGTTCCAAGGTTCTTTTTTTCGTAAACAGAAAAGTTATCTGCTTCCTTGTACAGCTAATTAGTCAAATGAAAGAAATTAATTTATTTAAATAAAAGTGAAGTGAAATCAGGTGTCCTTTGCAAACAATGCAGGGGCATAAAATGAGTGTTAAGCCTGATTGTGCAGTCAAAGGATGCAGTGTCTCTTTAAGATCTATGTCTGATTAGTATGAGATTTCCCCAGCTTGTAGAACATCTCTCCCACCCAGTCAGACCCCTAAAAATTACTAATAGCCCTTCCATCTGAATTGATCTCAAAAGTAGAAATCTTTGGTTTGTTTAAGAGTGTCTTTCTGGGGCTGTCCTTTCAAACCTGTAAAGAGACAAAACTATGCAAGATTGTTCTGATTATACTCCAGCTGAGTACCATCTGCTTTTCAGCTAATGAGCACTTTGTCCTCCTAATTCCTCTCCCAATTCTTCCCTCCTTCGGTATAAAACATTGCATTGTACTTTTTTTTTTCACATTCTAAATTGGAATTCAAGGATAAAATATTTTGCAATAAAATGTTCTCTCCAAATAAAATATGGGAAAATTACCTTTCCTCCCAATGTAAATTTTGGTTTAAATTTAAATGCACTTTCTGATGTAGAGATATAAAATGACCAGAATTTGAAATGTGACAGAGTGGGTGTTTAGAATTTGTTTGTGTGGGAATTCTAATGACTGAAACCTTCCAAAGAACACCCATGAGTCTACATGATGTTATTTAATGTCCCACAGCATAGTAACCACAGTCCTCTGGTTTACACAGCAAAACAACCTACCCCACCTTCTTATTTGTACATCACCTTTCCACTGTGCTATGTCTTAAACACATATACAATCCTTTTTGGAACTAAATTCCAAAGACTGGATTCAACAGTGTTCATACAGTACTAAGTTTGATCTTGAAACTCCACATGAAATGTTTAGTGTTACACCTTTGTGAAATTTGCCTTGGATTTCAACAGCAAGAAAACAAGTACTTCCTACCAGTGAGTGCCAAATCTGAAGCTAGTGTAGGAGCATCCTTATGTTCATGACTGTGCACAATTGCTGATTGTTACTGCATTTCATACTGAAATACAGTGGTGGGGAAATAAGTGTTTTGATGAGATCTAAAATTGGATCCCTACTTCATGGTAATTTTTTTTCTGTAGTTCTTGTATCATGCCTTCAGGGAGGAAAACTCACTCTGTCCCTACCTGAGGAGCCATCTGGGTAGGCTACCAAATATACAACACACACATGGAATAGAGCACTAAACATACGGCTTTTGTGACCAGAATTTGACATAGTTAACCCGACAAAGTAATGAAATACTGTGTGTGATGCCTTTTTGGTCTCTTTTGCTTTTATGAAGACCTCTTCTGTTCTACTATGACTAGAATATGTGAGAGTACAGAGCCAGATTTTCAAAGTGGTTAACCCTTTTTCACTCCCTAAGGAGTAAAAAGGACACTTTAGGTTGAAAAAAATGCTAGAACTGAATCTTTAAGAATTGACTAAAGGTTCAGGGCTTTTACCAGTGGTTTGGAGAAATGCTGAATGCAAAGCACTGGAAAAATTCAGATTTCAATCGCCAGGATTTCACAGGGGCCATACTGAAACACAGACCTGGAATGTCTTAACTTTGTTGGAAGAACTGTGTGTTCTTACGGAGCCACAACAGAGTTGTTCTTAGAAAAAGTTTTTTCTCCTAAAGAACAGAAGGAATTTTAAATTGCAACAACAGGCTTGAGGCAGAAAAGGTGTTGGAAAAACACCTCTGAGGAGATCTCAAATTAATATGTTGCTATGATCGTGCATTCTGTTTCCTGCCCTTGCAGACAAATGTATAGCATATATACACACACCCATCCAGGGTGCATTTTGTAAGTAAAAACATTAAGCATAAACACTTCTGTGTATCTGACACAAGGCTAATCCATGCAACTGTTCTGAACACAAAATACATGAAGATTTAAAAACTAATGAAAGCTGAATCTCCATGTCTGGTAACAATATAGAAGGTCTGAAATTCTAGCACTGATAGGACTGCTAAATTAAAGCTAATGTTTACCAATGAAAGTTTGCCAGGGCGCATGAAAAGTGACTTCTCGATCCACTCTCAGCGTTTTCCAGACATAAAAGAGCCGCTACCACCAGAGAAGTAACAAACCCGCCGACAGCTCTCCCAGTAGGGATTGCATGTTCAGACTGGCTGCAGAGTGGAAACGGGCTCAGCATGAGCTGCTTTGCAGCTGATGTGCCGTGCCGTGTGTCAAGAGAACACCTCTAGCCTACATATTAGGAAACTCCTCTACAAGTTTTAATACAATTGTTATTAGAAGCGTAGACAGAAACTTTCAGGACTCAAAAGTTTCCTATGCCATGGTTTTACTGGCAACATCCTGCGAGTCAAGGTCCTGTGTGCTGATTGTGCTCTGCAAGTAAATAGGTTAGTCTCTACACACACACGAAAATCAGGGCTGGAGGTGCTTGGTGGCCCAACAGTCACCCACTTCTAACCCATCACAAAATTCCAGGCTTGTGCTGCAAGAACTGACAATATAATTGAATGTCTCAACATAACAGCTTAGATTGGATGGCTGAGGTAGCGTCAAATTCTACCACCCTGGCCAAAAGCAGGAGCTCACTCTGACAAGTCTGGTATGTAAGCAGCAGAAATGGTCAGAGGGGGTCGCAGTAGCTGTTACTCCAGTAATTACAACATAATAAATAGTTACCGGAGCCAGGACTGCAGAGAGTTTGGATCAGAGGGGGAGGAACTGCCTCTGCAAGAGTATGACATTTCTGCAGAATGCAGATCAAGAATACAGTACCGGTCCTGAGGGACACATACTCAGCACACTCATCTCTGCTTGTTCAGTTCCAGGCCGAAAGGACCAGCCATTGTTTTGCACTCAGGAGGACAAAGTGCACGCTGATTAAAACTTCAAATTGTCTGTTAAAGACTTTGCAGTGATCAGCTTGTATGACTGGAAAAATGCTACTTGTGACAACAGAAATTTCAACAAAGCAACACAAAATTGCCTTTTGTTGATCTGCATATCACATTGTCTCTTAAAAGACGATAAACTACACTGTAGCACTATGATAAATGCCATTCCAAAAATAAAGTTATATATAATCTTAGAAAACGTCTCTGAATGTCCAAATTACTGTTTTCCTTTACATGCTTTATACACCCTTCTATCCATACTTTAGGACCAAGCAATATGTAGTTCACAAGGCATTTATCCCCCATGACTTTTATCCCCCGAACAGAGCTCCCCTACAACTTCATGTGTTATTTGGAGGAGAGCATTGATAAGAGAAGTGGGACTTTGATCCGGAGGTTTTTTAAAGTAGCAAGAACAGAAAGAAGCTCTCATCTCTGGTCATGGCTTAGAATCACACCCCAAGCTGTGGTATCCTGAAGCCAAATTCAGACTGGAAGCTGCCTCTGAAAAGCAAAGTGATTATTCCTCCTTGTTCTAAGATCAGCACTGGTACCAGAAGTTCTAGTGTCCACACAAGCTGAATGAAAATAAAGTCCCAGGTGCTCTCTGATCTGGGCATGCTATCTGCATAAAAAATTTGAAAATACTGTCATGATGTCTGTGATCAAATATGCAGTAGATTTCTACTGGCAAAACTATAAAACAGTCACTTTGTTAAAAAAAACCAAACCAAACCAAATCCACAAAAACCCCCAACAAAAAAAAAACAAACAAAAACTGAATCAACCCCCCCTAAACACTTAACTTCCAAACAAAAAATTTAAAGCCCTTTCATTTTCAAATTAACAAATTCATATTTTTAAATGGCCAAATGAATCCATTTCCATTTCATTCTCTGCTAAACTAGCAGAAAAGAAAGGAAAAATAAAGAAAGAGGTTGCAGAGGCAGTACTAATTTATTTCTCTAATTTCGAATTCTCACACATTCAATAAACAAATTTAGTGGATTATGGTATATTAGCCTAGAAATACTGCTTGAAGTTGTATTTTATTATGAAATCTTACCTCAGCTGAATGAATGGAGGGATGACACCGCCTGTAAACATCCCATCTGAAACACACAATTTTTTATACCTCTTTCTATATTATGGGAAGTTTTTGCTCCCATTAAACTTTGCTTTAATACAAGCATTCTCTTTTTTTTTACACTAAAAATGGAATAAAGCACGACTCAGATCTGCATGTCTACATATCAAGTTATATATTTACTATTCCACTTCTCACTAGGATTTGCTGTCTTGCCTTGAAAAAGCCCATGTAGCTTTTGACAGAGAGCACCTAATCCTAGACAAAATGGAAAATCTTGACTGCTTCCTACATATACTTGCAGAACTGTGCAAATCTAGGTTCCCAGCAGGCTGGTGCCTTGCTCTATTATGCAAGGCAAGCAATTACTCACAACCCTGTCAAAGGCAGCAGACAGGACCCAGTAGCCTGTTTTCGCATGGTGGGTCTGATCTCCAGGGATGCTGAGCACCCTCAGTGAGACCCTCACCTGCTTTCCTCAGAAACAGAAAGCAGAAGATCCTACTCCTCATCATGACTGTCAGCAGTATTTTAACTGTTGGCTTCAGAGGTCATGAAATAAAACTTCCTGGTGCCAGTAAAGACTTGCTCTGTACATTGCAGAGTAAGGTCCTGCAGTGACTAAGCCTAAGCAGGAGGCAAGCTGCTGAAAACAACCGAGTGCTTTTATGTGGAAGTTGAGCATGTCAGGAGAGGGTCTGTTTTTGTGGAATTCCTGTGCTCATTGGATAAAACCTGGGCTGCAGAGAGTACAGGTGTTAATTTATTACCACAGTACTGTTGCTGCATGCCTGAGCAGCAGAGCTGCCTGTTACCACCTATTCAGAGTCTTTGCCTGACTTAAACTAGCTAGTGGTTTTTGAATTTATCCTAATAGTACCCAGATGCCCCACCAAAGCCTGGCCAAAGCATTAACATCTTATATGGTCTGAAAGACACCAAGCTATGCAATGTAAAAAGTTGTTTCCTTCTTCTGGAGACATCTTCAGAGACTGGTTGTCTGTTACGACTTGACATAAGTTTCTCAACAAACAAACAAACACACACACACACACACACACAAGTATATGTATAAAATTTACATTCATTTTCCAAACAATTCCATGGGCATGGAAAGCCTCATTTGAGTACAAAATTCCTTTCAATTTTCTACACAACATCTCAGGTTGCTACAAATGAAAGGCTGTTTTTCTTATTTCCTACTCTGGTAACTCAATACATTTTTCTGGTACAACTTATGATTGACAAAAACCAGCTAAGTAGGAACAGTTATTAAGACTTTCATCACACAAGAACTTTTTGGAGTTCTGGGAGTTTACTTACAGGAACTGGGGCTTTGTGAGATGCTAGCAAATTATTCTATGCTTTAGCAACCATTACCCTTAGACCATAACACTTAGAGTAGCTGCTTAGCATGCACATTTGTGTAACACCACATCCCTGTTACCTACACCATAGAGGCCAGGTAAGATGTCTATGCACAGCATGGAACATGCAATTTAGTGTTGGACAGAATAGCCAGGATTTGTATTTCAGTATGTAAACTGCAGGCTCTGAATTTGAATGGTTAATCCTCATTACTCACTTCACATTTTCTTGCTATGTACCCATAAGCTGTGAAAAAAACATCTATCAGTTAGGTCCTCTGTTCCCTTCTCCCAGCAAAGCATGGCTTTGAGACCCCTGAGTGGACTGTCACCATGCATTCCCCATTCAGAAACATCTGGCATTTTAGAAAAGGCACAAGAAAATGGCATTTTCAGAAGAGTCAGATCCCATTCTGAACATAACTCACATAAGTCTATTCCTGAAGCGATTTTTGAGGTACTGAAATATATTTTTAAGACCTGAGTTCACTGACATCTGCTCCTAGTCTCTGCAAGAACTGTGTCATGGTCACGTTGCATTCTCCTTGTCAGGTATGTCTCTAATATCCAGTAGTGTTAGAAACATTCCAGTGAACTCAAGATCAGTGGAAAATTAAGCTAACACTTCTATGTTCATGCTATTGATGATGGGTTAGTCTTTGAAAACTCTCCTGAGCCTGTCTAGTTCCTAGGAGACTTTCAGAAGAGCCCATTGGGTTAGGACATCTATTCCTTGACACAAAGGAAAACAAAATCCTGCCAGGACGAAGGGAGACAAATGACTTCAACACTCCCTAACATCATTCAGCAATTCGAGTTTATGCTGACATCTCTCAATCCCCCCCAAAAAGAAGTGACAGTATTTCAAACACTTAATCAGCCAGAGAGCACCACATTCTTTCCTACAGATAGCTCCAGAGTTTCATTCAGCACTTGATCTCAGCTGACAGCCACTGCTGCCCTCCTGCCAGTGTGCCTACAGGCTTGGGTACAATAGGCAGCAGGAAAACAAAAGGGAGGGAAAGGGAGAAAATAAAAATAAAATGTAATTTCTTTTTTTCCAAAAGGAAAAATTGAATTCTTTAACCTTTAAACATGCTTGTTTACTTACAGAAAGTGTACTTCAGGCACAAAAGGTTTGAGTATCAGTCACATACCACGTTAAATTGAAATAGTATCGGGATTGTCCCATGCAGTCAGCTATTTTATCCCCTATCAAGAAGTTGAAGTTGCAGTTTCTGTACACATACATATATATATAAAGTATGCATCTTTCACACAATGGTCTCCTGGTCTGAGTTGACTCCAGTGGGGTTTATGTAACAACAGTACCTGTCATAAGGGCTGTTATCCTTGTAAGAGCAGACAATGATACTGTCTTTAGGAGCCACAAAAATGTTGTCTTCAATGTCAGGGCAAGGAGTGCTGTCCCTGCTGGGAGAAGAGCTCTTCTTCTCCAAGGCACTGTATGTGGAGCCATCTCCCACGAACACATTCTCTGGCATCTCTGGGTAACAGCTCTCCAGGTATTTCAGCATCTCCTCCTGCTCCACCTTTTTGGTGAGGCTCTTGCATTCTCCCGTGGCAGCAGCGGCGGTGGTGCTGGTGGTGCAGACGAACACGGTGTCCTCTCCCCTCAGACCTCTCCTGTCCTTGCGGTAAGTTTTCCTGGCCAGCTCGTCACAACTTCCCTTGCCAGACTCCAGGTCCGAGGGGGTCCTTAGCAGCTCCATAACATCCCGGTCCTTGACTTCCTTACAGCACGGACGCATGTTCTCGGGACATTTGGTGCAGCCCTCGGTCTTTCTGGTGAGGGCAATGGCGGCGATGCCCGGCAGGCAGATGGCCGGCCCGATGGCCAGCAGCGGGATGTCTCCCAGGGTCTCTCCCTTGATGCCAGACACGGTGAACATGAAGCCGAACACCAGAAAGACGCTGACCAGAGCCACCACCAGCCCCGTTCGGGGGTTGATGTCGTCGGGTCTCAGGGTCCGCGCCATCCAGCTGGTGCGCACAGGGACACTTCCCTCCACCGGAGCGCCCCTCGGGGCAGGGGACAGACGCTCCCCGGCAAGCTTCCGAAGTTTCCCGGGCAGTGAGGCGCGGAAGACCCCGACAGCCGGCACCGCTCGGCTTCCCTTCGGTGGAGCCGCAGACGGAGGGCGGGCCGGGGCCGGGAGCTGTCCTGCCTCCTGCCTCCTCCCTCGCTCCCTCCCTCCCTCGCTCTCTCCCTCGCTCCCGGGCGCCGGTCGGAGCGGCTCCCCCACTTGCAGCCCCGCCGCGCCCTCCCGCGCTGGCGGCGGGCGCAGGGGGCTCAAGCCCTGCCCAAGGCCGTGGGTAGAGAGACCGGGCGGCTTCCAGCAGCAGCGGCCGGGGAGGCAGCTGCCGCGAGGGTTCACCTGCCCGGCCTCCACCTCCTCCTCCTCGTCCTCGCCCGGCCCCACCGGAGCCCCGCAGAGCCGTGAGTACGCGCACCGCCCGGCGCGGGATGCTGCGGGGCCGGCGCGGGGGCTCAGCGGGGTTGCCCCTACCTGATGGCCACCGCTGCTTGGCCGGCTGCTGCCGCCACCCCGGGCAGCCTCTCCCTCTCGGGAGAAAGGGAGCGGACCCCCGACGGGCGTCCTTCCTTGGGAAGCCGGTATGTGCATCCTCCGCACGGACCCCCGCACTTAAAGCTTCTTCTTCGGTGAGGACGGGGCTTGCGAAGTAAATCCTCTCCCGGACAGACAGCAGTCTTGCCTCGAGTTTTCAACCGAGTTAGGCACAAGTGGAGAGCAAGGCTTCAGGAGATGCTGTGCTGCAGCTGGATTTCATCCTGAAGGTGGCCCTTAGGGATAAAGCCTCTCCTGATGTTTTTCCCTCCCCAAGAGTGAACATAGATTGTTGGGGTTCCCTTGGTATCCATGGCCTGCCGACTGTGATGGTGACGTTCTGTCCCTGTGATTTGATGCACTTCGGTGATGGTAATTTGAAGTAAGCACCACCAGCAGAATGAGTATAGAAAAGGATCTCAAATAGGTGGCAATGTGGAAAGGCAGCAGCATGTTCAGGCAGGTTGCCACTGATATAAAGAATTAAATGTTTTCACTTGGGGCAGAGATGCAGGGAGATAAAAAGGACTGATACCAGAAAGCTTCCAAGAAAATTGAGGTAACAGAAAAGGACACTCTGAACTAACAGTCATGAAACCATGGTTTCTCTAAGTTTTCCCATTGAAACAATTCGTTCTCCTCATACTACAAACGTGGGAAGCTCAGAGAAGCCAATTCAGAAAACACTCAAATGTTTCTCAAGTCGTGAAAAGCATGGGTTTTATTTACCCTCCCTACAGTACAACATCAACAGAGTACCTCTGTATTGGAGATTTCCAACTTTCCTTGCAGAGAGCAAGTCCAAGAATATAGTTTCATTAGTGGGAACAACTCCTGACTTACAGGATACTTTCTTCGTAAATGGGGTGTCAAGCTATAGTGTTTACTGTTTAATTTGAAGAATGAGTAAATAGGAGTAGAAGTACACACTGGGGAGAGTTTTTAAGTCTGTGGCAATGGCTTGGGTTTGAGATTAAAAGTTTATAATGAACCACGATCATTGTTTCAACTTCCCCTCCAGAAAATTGTCCAGTAAAATTCACACTGAACCTCTCACCTGTTGCAGAGTGGGCTGAAACAGGAATGTTTTGGACTCAAAAACTTCAGCTAGCACAAGTTAACTTCTACTTTTGCCACTGTGCAGGATTTAGCTGTATGAGAAATGATGTTAGCGTCTCAGCTCCTATTTTCCAGAGTGAGAATTTGCTGTTTCCATCTGCTGTTATTCAGATACACAGCTTTTATGTTCTCACTTTGGAATGAATAATGCCTTTTTTTATCCATCAGCTAGATTCTGGATGAAAGGAAGTGATTAACCTTCAGCAAGCCTGTCCCACATAACTAAAATATTGTAAAGTGTAAGTTATGAAGTTATGAGTATGTTGGTAACTAATGCCATGAAAGTCACTGTTCCTGCTCCCTGACCTTCCTTCACCTCCCCTAGTGCATTTGAATAGTCTTCAAAAAAATTGGAAATTGTTCTTTTGTTGAAAAACAAATTATGATGCCTGGGAAAAGCAATTACCTGAAGCTGTACTCATCAACAGTCCTTCAGACACAGAAAAAGGACACAGAAATGTAAATATTAGTGGCATTAATGGAGGGGAAAATTGCTGTAAGAGCTGAAGTACATGTCAGAATATCTAACAGGAGTAAAAATGGCCCTTCAAATTTAAGCGACAGGCTTACTGAGATGGAAGAGGGAACATCTACTTTGGAACAGAAAGCTGTTAGTGGACAGAAAACCTCAGAAAATGTCACGACAAAGGTGGAACTAAATGTCTTCAATTTGTCCCTTTGTGAGTGATTTCAAGACAAGATTGTATGCTTCCAGTAGGAGGGGATAGAAAGGGAAAACAATCACCCAGTTCCAGGAAAGCATGCCACAATTGTTAAAATTGTCTTTCCAAGCTAGGAATCAAGAGATCAGCAAGTGCCACTTAACACAACTGAGCAACAATGCAAATAGTTGAATTTTCTATCCTGTTCGTAACTAGAGAAAAAAAAAATGCTCCTTTGAGGTGAAGTATATTTCTGTTCTGGTGCTGTACACAAAAATTGGGTACTCAACAGTTTTTTATCTCAGTATTCAATGGCAGCCTCTCTTCCCCCCTCTTGAGTGGATGGACAGCAGGATGGGGACTGAAGGAAAAAAGTGCTCTCTAATGTAATAGATCAGGTTTGTGATGACCTGAAGAACCTGAATGTGTCCATGGGATCTGAGGAGATGCTGTGCTGGTTTTGTCCGGGATAGAGTTCATTTTCTTCACTGTGTGTGATATGGGGCGATGTTTTGAATTTGTGTTGAACACAGGGTTGGTAATACAGAGATGTTATTGCTGAGCAGGGCTTACACAGAGCCAAGGCCTTTTCTGCTTTTTGTCCTTCCACGCTGGTGAGGAAGTTGGGGGTGCATGGGAGGTTGGGAGGAGGCACAGCTGGGACTGGTAACCCAAACTGACCAAAGGCGTATTCCAGACCATGTGACATCATGCTCAATATATAAAATGGGGGCAAGAAGGAGGAGAGGTGGGACATTTGGGGTGATGATGTTTGTCTGCCCAGGTCACTGTCAGGTGTGATGGGGCCCTGCTCTCCTGGAGATGGCTGAACACCTGCCTGCCCATGGGAAGCGGTGAATGAATTCCTTGTTTTGCTTTGCTCGTGTGCATGGATTTTAGTGTCCCTCTTAAATTGTCTTTATCTCAGCCTGTGACTTTTCTACCTTTTACCCTTCTAATTCTCTCTCCAATTCCAGTGGTGGGGGGCTGAGCGAGCAGCTGCTGGGGCTAAGCTGCTGGCTGGAGTTAAACTGTGATGGAGCATCCCAGAGTCCCAAGGGAATTAGCTGACATAGTTGGCAAGCTACTCTCCATGGTACTTGAATAGTCCTGGCAGTCGAGTCCCAGTGACTGGAAGACCAGAAATATTGGACGCATCTTTAAAAAAAGGTAGGAAAGAGAACTCTGGGAACTACTGATCTCCCAGCCTCCCTGGACTGACCTTTCTTATCAAAAGCTTCCCAGTGCTCTCTAAATTGTCTAGAGAAGGATTTCATGGGTGGACTGTTCAGTGGATGAGGAATTGGTTGAACAGTCATATCCAGAGGGTAGTGATCAACGGCTCAATCTTCACATGTTGATTGGTTATAGATAGTGTCCCTTAGGGATCTGCCTTGGAACAAGTACTGTTTTATGTCTTCCTCAGTGATGGAGAACCATTGGCAGGTTTGCAGCCAACCTGCTTTGAGTGTTTTGAGTGTTGCTGTTGATGTGCCTCAGGGATGGGATGCCATTCAGAGGGACCTGGACAAGGCCGAGAAGTGAGTGCATGGGAATCTCATGAGGTTTAACAAGACCAGGTGCAAGGTGCTGCATCTGGGTCAGGAGACTCCCAGTATCAGCACAGGCTGGGGATGAACAGATCAAGAGCAGCCCTGTGAGAAGGACTGGGGGGTGCTGGTGGGTGAGAGGCTGGACATGCCCCAGCCATGAGCACCCACAGCCTAGAAAGCCAAACGTGTCCTGGGCTGCATCCAAAGCAGCGTGGGCAGCAGGGGAGGGAGGGGATTCTGCCCCTCTGCTCCTCTCTGGTGAGACCCCACCTGGGACACTGCATCCAGCTCTGGGGTCCCAGCACAGGAAGGACATGGACCTGTTGGAGTGGGTCCAGGGGAGGGCCACCAAGGTGGTTAGAGAGATGGAGCACCTTTCCTACAAGGAAAGGCTGAGAGAATTGTTGAACCTCATGAGACTCCAGTGGGCCCACTTCTCCATCTTGTCTACATCCCTCTGGACATGCTGTCCTTCAGAAGTGAGGATGACACCCTCACCGTGGTGTCATCTGCAAATTTACGGAGGGTGCATGTCATCCCTTCATCTGTGTCATTGATGGTGGAATCACCATCCCTGGATGTGTTTAAAATAAGATTGGTTGTGGCACTCAGTGCCATGGTTTAGTTGAGGTGTTAGGGCATGGGTTGGACTTGGAGGTCTCTTCCAACCTGGTGATTCTGTGATTCCGTAATGAGATATTAAATAACGCTGGAGCCAATACAGACCCCTAAGGGATATCCCTTGTCACTGATGTCCATTGGGACTCTGAGCTGTTGACCACTACCCCCTGGATGCGACAGTCTAACCAATTCCTTATTCATCTAACAGTCCTCTCATCAAATCCATGTCTCTCCAATTTAAAGAGCAGGTTGCTGTGAGGGACCATGTCAAAGGCTTTGCAGAAGATAAATGACATTCACAGCCATTCCCTTATCCACTGATGTAGTCACTTTATTCACTATTTCCAGTCACTGGGGATTTCTCCTGACTGCCCTGGCTTTGCAAATATGGTGGAGAGTGATTTGGCAACTATATCAGCCAGTTCTCTCAGGACTTTCTGGGATGCATCTCAGTGAATCCCATAGACATATAGGTTCTGATTCCTCAGGTGATCATGAACATGATCTCTTAAGGAAGGAAGCACTTTTCTCTCCCAGCTCCCACCTTGCTGTCCATTCACTCAAGAGGTGTGGAAAGAGAGACTGACAATGAAAAAAAGATGCTGAGTATATCGGCCTTCTCTCATCCATTGTTACCAGTTTTCTAGTTGTGTCATCAGAGGAGTATGTTTTCTTTGACCTTTCCTAATTACCATGGAGCAACCAAAACAGCTATTTAGATAAGCAGCTTTAGCTGTACTACATTCTTTTTTGGTTTTTATGTAGGTTTGAGGATAGAGGTCAGAAAAGGATGGACCGAGATGGATGCATTGAAAAGAGTACCACTTGAATGACAGGTAATTTTGCCTGGTACTTCTTTCTCTGAATCTGCTGTTTTGCAGATATGATTGTCTGCTTCAATGGCTTTTTGCAAGAGCAAAGCTTTACTCTGACCAGGCAGTACTGGAAAATCCATGGAAAAGTGTGTATTCCATATTTTTTAGTATCTTAAAGTTGAAAGATCTGGCAAATGGAGTTTTGAATTAATACGTTACAATTGACAGCTGGCTTATCTATAAGATCTCAGCCATACCATGCAAGGACTCCATAAGTCCTTAATAACATCATACGTAAAATTAGACTCTAATTTTTGCCTTCCAGGCTCTGTGGCAATGCTAAAACTTGATACTGTTTCTGAGTATGGGATCATGTAAATCCTATCTATAATTTGGATATAGAACATGGGACTTGTTTTGCTAGCAAGTTCTGTATGGATTGGGATACTCAAGTTTCAAGCTTTTACACTAATGCACTTGTGCACATATTTGAGCCACCCCATTAGCTTGAGGAGACAGTCAGTCATTCTGCTGAGGTCACTGGCAGGCACTTCAAACCTGCTCAAGAGCTGCTTCACAAAAGTCCTTCCTGTCTGCAGCAAGTACTCCTTGCTGAAAGTGGATGCTGAATGCACAACATCCATCTCCAGGCCTTTTTGTACATTGTGTTTTCTTGGCAACATATACAAAAAGAAATACTTGACAGTTTCTTTGTAATGTGTAACTATGTGCTGTGGTCCTCATATACCTCAGTTAAGAGATTTTTTTTCTCTATTTGAAAATGCTTATTGTTTACCCAGCTTCACATACCATAATTACCTTATTTATATTTCTTAGGGGGTCTGTGCAACCACTTCTGAAGCCTCTTCCATGCCTTTGGACTGCTCTCAAAGCCCCAAGCAGTTCTCTGTATCTTCATGTCCTCAAGCGAAGAAGTTCACCTGAGGGAGGATTTTTGGACTCTCACTGTTCACTCAAGCCCCTGGGTCTTGCACTTTGTAGACAATCATTTGTGCTTGACTGCTGCTTGCTGGCCAATTGGCCGGATGTGGAAGGACTCTGCTGATGAGAGCATCCGATCGATAAACAAGGGGCAAAAGGGAAATAACAGATGCCTGAAGGGCTTGTGTTTTGTCACTGAGCCATCACACCAGAAGTGGGATCCAGAAACCCTGGTAGTGAGTCATGCATCCGTCTTGAGGTGACCTCGGGGACTTAGCAGGATTGCTGTGGAAGAGGTACAGGCTGCTGTATGAGTCACAGCATCAGGCAATAAATTAGCCGATATAATTCACTGGGAACTTTGTCTATCTGCATCGCTCTGCCTGATGTGCTCTTTCCCTTTGGGAAGCTTCTGATTAAATATATTTTATTTCTTCTATCGAAAATTGCTCACAAAAGATGCAATAAACTCAGGGGAGTCACCCACAAGTACTGTGTGTTATGCACAATGGTGAATAATAGGTGGCTTGCTTTGTCCCAGAGAACTTAGCAAACACTTCTTAAAGGGGGTCTCTAATTGAGTTGTTTGTCTATGGAGAAAGAGGAAAGGAAAATAGGTTGTCTTGACCTAGCTCTGCAGAAGAAGCTAATAATTTTTGTTATGCTGAAACACTTTTAAAGCAGTTTCAAGCATAATCATGTAGAAATGACCATGTATTAGGGTCCTTGCAATGACTAATTCTGTGAAGCTTGCTGGCATCCTTCCTGTCTGTTTAAGAAAATTTAGTATAAAACTAAGGGAACTGATCAAAAGGCTATGCATATTCCTTGCAGGCTCTGGAAGACTGGAACTTCCCAAGCCAATTAAACTTGAAGCAAATTTAAATGGGGATGGATATTATCAAAGTCTATAGCTCATTTAAACAATGCAAATATATTTTTATGTCTTTAAAAAAAAATTGTCCTATGCTGAGGATATGAAAGAAGCAACAAAATCTTTGTCATAACAGTCCTGATTGCCTGGCCCGTGCTTACTTTATGCCACATCTGCACCTTTGCAAAGATGTAGCAGCTAATCCTGGAAAACATTTCCAGGCATATGAATGACAAGAAAATAATCAGGAGCAGTCAGCGTGGATTCACAAAGGAGGAAGTTGATCAACCTGATAGCCTACAGTGAAACAGCTGGCCTGGTAGATGAGGGAAGAGTGGGTACTGTCTGCTTGGGCTTCAGTAAGGCCTTTGACACTGTCTCCCATAAGATCCTCCTACAGGCAGTTGTTATTTGGCTTGCATGAGCAGACAGTGAGCTGGACTGAAAACTGTTCAAATGGGCAGACCTGAATGCTGATGATTAGTGGCACAACATTTAGTTGGATGCCGGTGACCAGCAGTAAACCCCAGGGGTCAATACAGGGTCCTTCAACAATCTTCATTAGTGATCTGGATGATGAGGCAGAGAGCACAATCAGGAATTTTTCAGAGAACATAAAACTAGGAGGAGCAGCTGATATCAGAGTGCCATGTTGCCATCCACAGGGACATCAACAGCCTTGAGAAATGGGCTGACAGGAATCTAATGAAATTTAGCAAGAGGAAATGCCAAATACTGTACATGGGGAGAAAAAAAAAATGCTAGGTACTGCCCAGCTGGAAAGCAGCTTGATAGAATAGGACCTGGAGGTCCTGGTGGGCACCAAGTTGAACATAAGCCAGCAGCGTGCCTTTGAATGTGAAAGAAGGTGAATGATGTCCTGGGCTGCATTAGGAGGAGTATTGCCAGCTAGCTGGGAGGTGGTCCTGCTCCTTTACTCAGAGCTGATGAGGATATCCCTAGAGTATTTTGTCCAGTTCTGCACTCCTCAGTACAGCAGAGCCATGAACATATTGGAGAGAATCCATTCTTCAATGGACCCTTCAAGGGAAGGGTTGTTAAGCCAACTCAGGGACTGGAGCACCTCTGCTATGAGGAAAGGCTGAGGGAGCTGGGCCTGTTCAGCCTGACGAGGAGAAGGCTCAGAGGGATCTCGTCAATGTCTGTGAGTGCATGCAGAGAGGTCACAAAGAGGACAGAGCAGAGCTCCTTCCAGTGGTGCCCAGTGACAGGACCAGAGGCAGTGGGCATGAACTGAAACATGGGAGGTTCCCTCTGAACTTCAGGATACACTTTTTCGTTGTGAGAATGACCAAACACTGGGGCAGGTTGCCCAGAGAGGTGGTGCAGTCTCCATCCTTGGAAATACTCAAAAGTCGTCTGGATATGGTCCTGGGCAACCTGCTGTAGATGACCCTGCTTGATTAGGTGTTTCTTCCAACATGTACTATTCTGTGATTCTTTTATGGCAGAGAAAATGATGGGTAAGTGTGAACATGTGCACATGCACAGGCTGAGCAGTCTCTCATGACTATGTGCAGGGACACTGGACAGAGATAGGCAAAGCATTTTTTACTGGAGATGGGATGCAAGCAGCTCTCTTTGAAGAGGGTGAAATGTGCATGGTACACCAGGAATTCTCTGGGGAAAAGTGCAGTGGGGCACAAAGTGTGCAAAAAGTCACAGGGCAGCTGTGTTCTTGAATAACATGAAAACTGCTTTTTTTCAGGAGGCAACCTGTCCAATACCTGTCAAGTGGTGATGGCTTCCCTCTACCATCTGCTCCAGCAGATCATCAGCCATCACATGTCTGGAGGCACCAGGAGTGGCTCGCTGCAGCCCCATGGTAGCTCCTCACTCTCGGGCATTTCCCCCTTCTTGCTGCCTTTGGGAAATACCTGCTGCTTCATCCTCTGCCACCCTGCAAGCCGAGTATCTGAGAGGAGGTTTCTCCACCAATGCCCTCCAGCAGCTGTGGGGCCACAGATACTCCTTGGGGGACACCTCACCTCAGCCCAGCTATTTGCTGCTGGTGGCCATTGTGAAGAGCTGTCAGGGTCTCTCTAAAGACCCAGGGGAGAGGGGTGAGCTATGAGATAGATATCTGTCAGCTCTGCTGTCCCAGTGATCGATACCTAGCTATAAGAGCAGCTGGGGGTCAGACCAAAGCATGTACACACTGTGAAATTTCCTTTTTTTTATTTGGCTTTTGGGTGCACCAGAGACTGAGGTCAGGGAGTAACAGAAGCCTGTCCAGGCTTCCTTCCAACACTGAAAATGCTGCTGAAGCTTGCCTTCAGGGGAAACACTGTTTGAGTTTGTACCCACAGGTACCCTCTATGAGGAGCTGTGGGGAAGAATATGCAGAAATGGTTGTTAGGAAGATCTTGCTGTTTTCCTCCATGGATAGTGAAATGAATGGGTAGGAAGTGGTTGTAGTGGTAAGGCCTCTGTGATGGAGTGGGGAAAAATCAGATGTTCTTTTGTCCAAAGAAAAATGCATGTGCATCACCATGGCCCTTGCATGCCACCACTGTCTGAAAATTAAGAACTGACTTGTACAGACATCACTCATAAGAGTGGCTAAATGTGTTCTTGATTAACCTTAGTGCCCTACCAACTAATTGGGCAGCTTATGGGGACAGCTTCACAGATGGTAATATTTGAGTCAGTCATGGTACTGTACCGTGTCAGGGAGCAGGACTTGAAGGAAGGGTTGTGTGTTCATTGTGCTGGGAACTCAGCTCTGTGAATGCTTTAGGTGTAGACCAGATCCTGGTGTTTACTACATGAAGAGGTGTGTAACCACAAAGGGTGAAGGACGCTGATGGGGGAGGACTTTGCCAGCATTACACACCTTTCAGTGTGGTAAGGTGTTCTTGTGTCACAAAGGCATTTGATGCAGGGGTGTAATAAAGCTTTTATTGCTGTACATTTGGAGTGCTTGCAACACTTAGAGTTGGTAAAAAACCTTGCATGCTGATATCAGGGGATATCAAATGGCTTCTGATTGCAAGCATGGGTGTAAATACACTGCTTTTCACTCCCTTTCTGTAGAACAGACCTATGTCTCTGAAGAAACAGGGAAAGATGCTGTAAAAACAGCTACATATGTTGCAGAGGAGGAGCAGAGCACCAGGTCTCCAGCCATCCCACAGGAGTGAGGGGTTGGTGCAAACCAAGCCTTGAGAACAGGCTCCGACCTATTCCTCCACCCACCTGCATTTCCCCTGCACTCTACCCGGAGCAGAGACAGCGCAGGCCGGTTGGGGCAGCTTCATTTGAGCAGGGATGTTCCTTACCACATCCTAGAGATACTGGGTTTAGAGGGTCCCAGTGAATATTTACCCAGTGTGTTTACTGTTGCTGGCCCTTCACAGCCCATCACCAGCCATTCCCTGGTTGAGGCTCCATCTCTACATCCAGTACCAGGCATCAGGTGCCCTGTGTCCTCTGTCAAGGGATCTCCAGCCTACAAAGAAGGCCACATGGCAGGTTCCTTTCTTGCTCTGCAGGTTGCTGTAAATACTGTCCAAAGCATGTGCAAAACTGTTTAAATCCCCTCCACCAAAGAACCCATCTTTCATTGTCATTGTGGTAGGGAAGACATGGTAGTAGAAATTTTGTAACTTTTTTCTTTTTGCTCTTTCCTGCAAAGTGCAAGGGGTTCCTCAGACTCTGATGGGATTTTGGGGTCACCAGGGTGTGCGGGCACTGTCTCTTTAGCTGGCCTACTCCTGGAAGCCCTGCTACAGCTGGACAGCTGTCAGAGGTCTAGCCCCAAGACCTGCGGGTGAAGACACTGTTAAAGGAGAAGCCAGCATGCTTCTGGCTTCCCTGACTGCTGCACCACAAGCAGATGGGCACAACCTGTGCAGTGTCACCCTGACACAGGATAAAGACCCTTGGGTAAGCACATCCTTGGGGCTTCCACTTGATTCCGAATGCCTTCCTCCCAAGACTCATTTTCACTTTCCATCCAGGAAGCAATGTTCAGCTGAAGCAATAGAATATGGGCATCAGAGACTCCTCGTCTAGACAGACAGCTTATCCCAGGCACAGTCGCCTGGCTTGAACACCCCCTCAACCCACCTCCCTAGGGAAAGTGAGCACAGGCCAATCCGGAACCCTTCTCTGCTGGTGTCAGGGTCTCTGAAAAGGAGCAACCAGCCATTGGTGTGTTTTGAATTGTACCTTGTGCTTTGACAGGAAGCTGCAATGTGTCAGGATGAGTAATTAATTAGCCTCATGCTGCCACAAGCATTTCCAGTCCCAGCTGACAACAGACTAATTAAGGACCTCCCTGCGGCATCTATTTTAGATAACCATTTACTTTGATACAATTTAACAAGGGCTTTTCTAATGGTTTATTTCACAAGCAGCTTATTAGAATAATTTGTGTGGCAAACAGCAGAAACTTGAATAGACATTTTGAGTTTCCAGCCACCAAAAGTCAGACAGTTTTGCCAAAGAGTGCATTAATTTTATCAAGGCAAAATATATGCTTTCTTCTGATATTTTGTGTCATGTCATTTGTTCTCAGATGTTACCTTAACCTAAGTCCAGAAGTTTCGAAAACTGAAGGTGACCTTGTAAATGCTGGTTCCTAGGAGCTGAAAAATGCCCCTGTATGTGATTTGCCCATCAGAGTCATTTGAGGTGCTTGCAGACCGAGCACCAAGAGTGCCAAGTGCACCCCATTATCAGTGTTGTCTGTTTCAGCACCTCAGTGAAGACTGAGGAACCAAACTTCCTGCTAGCCCAAGGATCCTTACATCTATGACTGTGGAAAACATAGATACATGTGCAACTCTGAGGCTTTCACAGGATCTCCCATAAAGCCCAAGAGAATCAGAAAAGGGCCCTACATCCCTCAAATGGCAGGAGGGAGTGTCCTTCGTTTTCTACCTTAACTTTCAAATGTTAAGCTTGACCCTACCTAACCACTGCAGAAACATGGTTTGTCTTTAGGAACCTGCATGTGCCACATGTAGTCTGGACCAAAGCAGGGACATGGGCTGAAAATGAACCCAGAAGCAACTTGGTTTTCTCCACACAACCTGTCCTAATGGGAAAACATGCAAGAGGATTTTACCTTCCCTTAATGTCTCTGCACTGTCTCATGTTTACAAATTACAGTTGTGAGGGTGAAATATCGGACTCCAAATTAAGAGTGAGTGGGTGACAGCAAAGATGGCAGGTTGGACCTTAGCATATGATTGCTCAGCTTGGAAAGAGGACTGGGGCTCTGGACAGGGAAGGAGAGCTGAAAGGCCTTGCCAGGGGAATAGGGCGATGCCACAGCAGCGACTAAATATGCGTAATTTTCAGCAGGGTACAGTTCTCCACATGACTGAGATCAGGTTTTTTGTTATCACTAGAATTAATTGGGAAGGTCTCTTTGAAATGAATATTTGAAATCTAATATACTTTCTTTTTCCCTAGGGGGATACTAACCAGTTCCCTGTTTTCAAACACCATCAGAAGCTTAGGTTTAAGCCTCAGGGATTAATTTTGCTTCCGAGTTTGGTTAAAATTGGCTTTTGGATTTGGATACATAATTTCATTGGAGAAATTGCTTGAACTGGGAATGCCTCCCTACAGGTCATCTGCTCAGAGCCACCTGCTCAGAAACACACAGATACCACTGTTTGTTGATGGAGTGTTTCCATGCTTTTCTTTCTAAAATGCTTTCCCAAACTAAAATCCCTAGATTCTTGTCTAGGCTAACATTAAGGAAGTGAAATCTAAAAACACTAATGGGATTATCAGTTTGCATTTCTCAGAACCTAATTGTTTGTAATTCTTGCTTCACTCTCCCCCAGTCCCAGAAATTCTATGTGACCAGAATTTGGAACATTTCCCCTGTTTCATGGCAACAGAGCTATGCTGTAGAGGCTCCACAAAGCCACACACATTATGATTTTTATCCCTTGTTGCAGGCCGATGGTGTGTAAACACTTCCTTCCCGCTCCTGTCTGACCCTTTTTGGATGCAAGCAGCTACAGCGAATATTAAGTGTGACTTCATTTGCTGTAGCTACCTGCCCTCTGCCTCCTAATTCTTCAGGCTGTTGATGATTTCCCCCATGGCTGAATGCTGGGATGCTGGTGGCCCGCTTCCCGAGAGTGAAGGCACCACGGAACATAGGGTAGCTGCAGTGCCCAGCGGCTGTGTTGAAGCTGAGTGCTGACAGCCAGAAGACAGCAAGGACTGGATGCAATTGCCTCTGAAATGCACACTGTGCACTTCCTCCAGCAGATGCTTCTGCCATAGCTATGTGACAGAACGTGCTCTTGACTCCCAGGGCCAGACTCCTCACAGGTGAATACTGGCTCAGTGCTATCAGCTTGTATTTCTTCCTGCCTAAAGCCTCCAAGGACCCTATTAACCAGGGAGCTTCTAGAGCTTTTTTTTCTGAGGAGTAGCCTGTGTCACATTGATGAAATTTGTACTGCTGTCCTTTTTTGGGTGGTCCTCTGAGCATTACATGGTGGCTTCCTGAGGTCACCGGCACTGCTCTGCTGACTCCTACCTCGCATGCTACTCCCTTGGCAGAGCTCAGCCTGCCAGAAAAATAGTTTTGTCTACCAGGGTGCTCATGTCAACTACTGGGTGCAACTGGATGAGCTGCAGTTGTCATTCCTTTTGAAACTACCAGGTGGTAATTTTTTTGGTACTCTTTTATTTATTATTAAATACCTGTTTCCAAGATTATTGTGTGGTTTTTAAGGATACTGTGTGTAAGAGCCTCCAGGGTGTAAACTCACGTGTCCTTTGTGCTTTGGTGTATTAACAAATGGGATACTTGGGCATGTTGCAGTACCTGAAAGTCTGTCTGGCTTCTGAAGCTGACCTGATATCTACTGATAATTTTCCAAGGCAGAAATTCTTTATGGGACCATGAGACTAAGGAAAGGTCTTGTGGATGAGCTGCATCTGAACACCAAGTGACCACAACTCACCGTGCTCCCTGTTTCCTTGCAGAGGCTTGCTCAGCCCCAGCAGTAACACTGAACAGCATGTTGTACCTGACTGTGCAGTTTTGATTTTCAGACTCTCACCAAATGTGTGTCATTGATTCCTAGGTACTCTCTTGCCCTGTGTCCCAGGCGTTGCACTCAGTTTCTTCTATTCTCCTAGCTCCCTTCAGGGGCGAGGCTGTCCTCAGGGATAACGCGGTCTCCTGTTAAACACACTGGGAACAGTCCACAAGGCATGGAGTCCTCAGGCATAAACTGTGGAGTGTGATCCTATGTCTCTAGTAAGGGCATTGGTTTTCCTATTGTGAATTCCTGCTCTAAATCCCACCCTAATCTGCCAAGGGGAGCCACCAGCTGCCATATTATCCCAGGGGTTTTTGCAGGGTTGCTGTTTTCAGCAAATAAAGCTTCTAATGGTGTTTTAGCATTCATTCAGACCCTGCATCCTTGTCAGGATCTTTTCCACATTTCTTATTCAGGTGCTACCTGCAAAATATATGTGCCAGAGGCACAAAGACTGGATAAAAAATTCCTCGGGAATATTTATTCAACAGATTCATCCCCTGTGATCAAAGGCCCTGTCCTTATCCTGTTAAATTTAATGGAAATTGTACTAATAACCTCAGAAGACCGGGATATTACTCTCCCTGTCTAGTGGACAAGACCATTATAACATTATAGCTTCAGGAGAAATTAAGTCACTTCCTCTACTCTTTGGGTAGGGGGAAAACGCGTGTATTATGCTCTGTCTTTGGATGATGCCTGTTCTCACAACTGGTAATCATCTGAGACAGGAGCTGGTGTCCTGTCAGAGGGATGTGCTGTAGCAATTTCTCTCAGCATCATATATTTAGCCCTGAGTTTGGAAAATGGCTCCTACTAGATGGACCTGAGCTAAGTTTTACCTCCATGGTTGCAGCTGTGCATTTCTTGTCCCTGTAAGCATTGGTGCTGCAGAGCCCAGCACTGAACTTCCACTACTTTTTATTCTCTTAGGAGACTTGGTGGTGGGGTGTTGAGATAATTTCTCTGTCTTCCCCTGAAATTTTTATTTCTGGAGTGTGTCTCAAATGTACTTAGAGAAAAGGAATGAAATTCAGCAGTATGACTGTGCTAGCAGAGCAAATGTTTTGCTGCTGGTAGCTATTTTCCTTGTCATGTTAGCACTGAATTTGTTCTGGTATTCCCGAAATGCCTTTAAACACTTCATTTCTTCTTTAGAGTGAGCCAAAATGGTCCCTTGTGTGAAAGCTAGCCCTGGGAAGACAGTGCTAAGCCTCTTATGAGAGCAAAGCTGTGCCTGTGTTTAGACTTATTCCATCACCCTCTGTGGCATTTGAGCTGATTGCACTTTTTATGCCTATCACTTTCTCATTTCCTTTGGCTAGGATCCCTCCTTCTTTCTGCTGAAATGTTTGGAGGGCAGGCAATTCCATGGCTGCCTGCAGATGAAACCAGATCAGCTTTCAGCATTGAGATGTGTAACAGCTGCCCACTATCACTTCAGAGCCAATTTCGGGACAGTGTCATCAGCTTTGTCAATCCATATGTCCCAGGGAGATTTTTACTGGATAAAAGCTTAAGTGTGTATTAACTGGATCAAATTCTTAAATGTACATCCGAGACGTGAAGTGCCAAATGGGACATCCAACTTTCACTAAACAAACAAAACTGTAATTCATTGATGTCAGAATTCCATGAATTCCAGCTATCCATAGGCACATGATATTGAAAAGATTGTCCTGTGCTCACCCGAGTCTGTCTGTGAATATGTGGGAATTAGCAAGAAAAATTTTAGTATTCTTTTTGCAAATTTTGCTCTTTTTTTTTGGTTAAATAAAGATTTATATATCAGGTTTGTGTTTGTCAAAAGCGTGTGACAAAAAAGCCAGTATGAATAGTATTGGAGTTTTAGTTCCACAAAGCAAGTGTAAAAAGATCCAGTGGAAGCTTGCAAATATATATCATAGCTTTCTAATAATAAAAATGTCCCACTCGCCTCGGATGTGGGACACTGTGTCCTGGAAGATGTCCCCTTGCTACCTGAACAGCAGAGCCTCCTTCAGTGAGGGCATGCCCTAAATTGCTCTCTGCCATTGCATTCATTTCTGAGCAAGATGACAAGACCCCCGGGCTGGTAGGTCAGCAGCACACAAGCCGCATCAGATCCCAGGTGGCTTCTGGCAGGAGGTGCGGCACCAGCCTGTCCTGTCAGCGCGTGCCAGGTGGCTGAGGGACTCCCAAACAATGCACAGAGCTCAGACACCTCCATGTAGTTTACATAGGTTTGCACAGACAGCTCCATAACTGAAGAACCATGTGCTCCGGGTGAGCAGCCTGCAGAGACCCTGCCACTGAAAAGTAAGTCTCAGGACTGAGTTTGGACATATTTCTCTTTGTCTAAACACAAAAGCATGATCAGTTCAGCTTGCTTCACTTGCCTGGTTTGTACTAGTTAAATTACTCACTAGCCTAATAGTAGCTTAACTTCAACCATTACCTTAATATTTCTTTAACTAACTTAATTTAAATAAGAAACCAATCACATCTGGTGCAAAATTTGCTGAATGATAGAGAATTGTGGCTGTTCAGTAGCTCCCAGTCTGACATTAACTCAAAGTCACTTCCCAATAGGCTTCTGAGCATCCACAACAGGACAGCTGCCTTCAGGGTGGCCAGAGGAATGAAAAAAATTAATTCTTCTTTATTTTATTTTAAATAACTGTCTCATATTCTAAGCAAACTAATAAGCACACCTTAGTCAAGCATGCAGCATTTATAAATCAGTGTAAGGAGCTCTGTTGCTCTGATAAAGTCAATTGGTATACGTTGATTTTCATTTTTCACTGATCAGATCTGCCTACATGAGATTAACTCCTTGTTTGCAATTATCTTCTACTTGAAAAATATGTTTGACCATTTTCTTTACAGCACTGGGTAGCTTTTAATAGGATGTATCAACCCAGCGTTCTGGGTCCTTTGGAATCACGGATTTTGCTATGGGAGTTCACATAATAATTTTTTCCAGGAATAACCTGGGGTTTTTTCAGGTTGGATAAATTCCAGCTCAAGTAATTACACTTTGCCTTCCCCAATTCCCTCAAAGGTCCAATTAATTCAGGCATTCTTAGCATAAAACTGTTACACACTGCTACTGTACATGGCTAAACAGCTGTTGTACTTCACCCCAGTGACAAATACATCTCAGTGGCGCGTGAGCTGGTTCCCTCAGACCACTCCAGTGTGGTGTGCCTGAATGATTCCAATACTCACAGTCCTCCAAGAAAAAGCAGACTGGTTACAGATACTTTTATCATGGTCTTCTTAGACCTGCTAATCCTGATCATCCTTCTTTGTCCTGCTGGTTAAATTCACTCCTGGATCTTGAACTACCAGAGGTGGGTAGGGTGTCCGAGCAGGGGATTTGCCAGGTACACTGGCAGGCTGTACTCACATGGCACATGTTGTTTTGAATACCTGAGAGGGCATCCCCACTGAGGTAATTAGTTACTTCCCGATTGCTTAACAGGCCTGTGACACCTGTGCTGCCTGATGTCTGTAGTGAAAGAAAAGTTTAAAATCTCAGAGACCGAGTGGCGATGGAAAGCCCATAGCTGCAGTGGTGCCTGCTCTGCTTTTTCTTTTGAACGTGTTTTTACATCTCTTTTGTTGACTAGGTCTCAGTCTGATCATTGCATTGAGAGCATGTTGCTTTGATACCCACTAGTTCCTAGCTCTAATGATCTGGTGTGACTCCTGTGGTTTGTAAAATCAGCTGCAGTGCTCACATCTGACCCTTATTGTCAGACTGGAGCCAGCTGTCACATCAGAGTCTCAGAGCTTCTGAATAGAGGGCTTTCCAGGCCTTGTCCAGATTCGGAAATCTTGCCCGTCATAATCATTGTGGTAGTGAGGATGTTTCAACACCAGGGTTGAAAGCAATGGCTTCTTGCTTCTGTTGTTCAGCTCAAAAGCAGTGTGAGGCCCAAAGGCAGCCCGTGGCTACATCACCTTCTTGGAGGGACCTCTGCACTGCTGGAGCAGCAGCTAACAGCAGCAGAGCTACAATGAGAAAGGGTCTCACAAAAACAAAGCTGAATATGACAAGGATCAGAAGGGGGAAGTTTCTCTACTGTGTGCTTTGCTGTTTGACTTTCAGAGATCCTTTTGGACATGGTGTAGGATTTCCAGTTCTGTCAACTCCCAGCGTCTGCATCCAGGTCTGCAAGATAAAATGGGGACAAATTTTTTTGTGGAGCCGCTGTGAGACGGGATAATCCCCACCTCTGTCTCATCTGCACCTGTGGATGCATTTGCCTTTCAGCCCACAGTTCAGCCTGCATTGCTTGAGGTATAGAAGTTCAGCTGGCAGTTTCTGGGTCCAGCTGGCATTGGCAGGTGGAGTAGCTCTGGGAAGGAGGTTGCTCAGTGACGGGTGTCCTACGTCAGTCTGTCTCTGATGTCCATCAAGGTTTCACTCAGTGCCAATTTACAGCTTCCTTCCTGCATGGCTGTCAGGGGTAGCTGTCATCGTACCAGACCCCTCTTCCGACTGTGACATCGGCATCCTCTGACCATGACATGAAGCACCGGGTAAAGGCTGCAACAGGGAGGGGGCATGTGCCTTCCTTTCCTGCATGTGCTACCAGAGTCAGTCAGCTCACATTTCACATGAGCTCAGTCTGGAGGTGGACACATTCAGTACACATCCGTCCTGGGGAAAGGCTGTCATCCCTGAAACATTTCTTCCTCCAAACCCATTGGCTTCCAAGATGTGGCGTGGAGTGTAGAGAGCAAGTTAAAGCATTAGGAAAACAGGTTTCATTTCACGTGTAATTGGGAAAATTGACATTCTCCAGAATGTGATGGGGAAGAGAACTGGAAGGGTAAGAGTGAAAAAACCCATGGTGAGAGGGACCAATTTGATTTTTATTTATGCCTCAACATGTGTTGTACATGAGGTGAAAAATTACTCTAGAGGCTGTACACGTGATGAATGGGGAGCTCTATCCCCAGGCAGGCTTCTCCTGACAGCCGATCAGGGCAGAGAAAGCTTCCACAATCAGGCTGCGAATGACCCCCACTTACTGGTGGGGCAGATGCCCAGATGCCCGGGAAAAAATGCCCAGGAAATCAGGCTGTGGGAGGAGCCTTAACACAGAGAAGCAGTTCACTGCGACACAGCGAGGCACAGCGGTAATGATCTGTCGCTGTCTTCGGTTTCTTTCTCCATCTCTCTTTTTCTCTCTCTGCTCACTTTTCTATCCCCCTTTGGTAGAAGCACTTACCCTTATTTATCAATAAACAGTTCTCAGAGATAATATTGCTGCGTTTGCGCTTTATTTTTGTCTGAGAAGCAAAACAAGGAATTAATTCATTGCTTCCCATAGGCCGGCAGGTGTTCACTAATCTCCAGGAGAGCAGGGCCACATCATGTGTAAGGATGACCTGGGAAGACAAATGCCATGACTTTGAACTTCATCCCCTTCCTTCTTCCCCCAGATTTATATGCTAAGCATGGCACTGTGAAGAAAGTGAACTCTTCCCCAGCCAAAACCAGCACACAGACCATCCTCTTCTCCTCATTCGTAGATGCCTGCATAAATGATGACAAAGTTCTGCACATAACCTGAAACCTTTTTAGAGGGGTGCCTCACCTGATCTACAGTGCTGTCCAACTCTGGTGCCTCTGTATGGGTATATGTCTGGTTCAAGGCGGGCTGCAGAGCTATGCCTCCCTGCACAGCACCCACCCCAGCACGGGCAGCAGCCAGGGCCTTTCTCTTCCAAGGAGAAGGGCCATAAGGAGCTGATGCTGCATTACCCAGGGTCTGGCATCAGGCGCAAAAGGTGGCTGGTGCCCAGAGGAGTAGCTGAGGGATTAGTTTTGGATTATGGGCTGCTCAGCCAGAGTTTAATTTGCTCTTTACCTTGTGCCAGATAGGGAATTCCTGTGGGGAGCAGACACTGGAACCAGTGTTTCCACCGGGGCCTAGGGTGTGGGCATATTGAATTGCCATTTCCAGGATGACCTCGTGCCTCTGTGCAATAGTCACAGATACCAGTGGAGATGCAGCTACCCTCCTTCTCTTCCTCAGCTTTCCCACTCTCTTGTCTCGGTTTTCTTCATCATCCTGTCCCCTTCTTCCTCCTTAGTGTCTGCATGACTCTGATTTATATGGCTTTAACAGAATATCATTAACCTGAAGCACTACAGAATGCTGGTGCTTTCTTTAAAACCTGCCACTTTCTGTTTTTACAGTCTCTGAAGTACAGGCACTTCAGACCAAGCCAAGGGGCTGACCTGCTGCTGTGTACTGCTCTTCGCTGCTGTATCCCTGCACAAGTTTTATTCTGCTGGTGCTTCAGAGATGGCTTGGACTCCAGGTTGTGTCTCTTCAGACCATAGGCCCATTACGAGTTTGTACAACATCACATCTAAAAGGGTAGAAGTAAACTTGCATTTTCAGTTTTCAGATATGCATATGCAAATGAGGATGCCTTTGAAACTTGGAGAATGGGGTTTTGCTGTTTCTATATTTCAAATTCCCTTCTTGCCCCACCCTCATCTATTTTTTCTCCTGCTTTCACAAGTGCTGCAAGAAATGAGCTAACCTGCCTTTACAACGCGACGACTACGATGTGGCACAGCACGAGTGTTCTTGTGCTCTCCTTCCACCACACTGCAACTTCAACTTGTTCATGTGGCTTTTTAAGCAAGATTATGATAATAGTTTGTATCATATGAAAAATAAGGACTCTCCATTTTTGTCTTGCTCAGTCTAGGTTGTATTTTCCTTATTTAGTGACTGGATAAGCAAATATTTGCTGCATTTATTTCATGTGGTTGCTTTCTGCTCAATGATTATGTTATCTTTTTATGTAGTACTATGCCATGTAAATTTGGATGGAGGGGGTGTAGATTTTTACATTTCAGGCTGATGGCAAACCTTCTCTGCATTTAGCAGCCATTTTGCTGGCAGCCAGTTTAATCACATGTCCACGGTAAAGGAAAGCACATGTGATCATATTTGTAAACTGCCTTTTTATGAATGTCAAGATAAGTTATTTTACCTTAGAATTAAAAAGAAAAAAAGTCTTAAAACTGTGGAATCCAGCTGGACACCTAACTTTCCAAACTCCCAGAATGCTAAAATCAAATTAATTAAATAAAGAATCGAATCTTTGAACCTTCTCAAATCACCAAGTTTCATCCTAAAAGGCTTCTCAGATGTCCAAAGTTCAAAGCATGTAGATTGAACCTTTGTGACTGAAAACCTCTGGGGGTTTTGCAGCAGTTTTTAACTTTCAAACACTGAAGCAGAGGAACATAAGGCATAGTACCAGATTTGGACATTTTATATATTCTCCAGTGAAAGTTGCTTATATAACTTAAACGTGCAGCTCATGCCTTGCAGCATCAGCCTGACTCTGAGAACTTGCCACAGTTATAGAACATGCTGGCTCCCAAAACCAGGCTGTTCCATATTGGCTGTTTAGATGTTGAAAGTATATTTAATTTAAAAACCCCTGAAATTAATTAAAAGGGCAAGTGGCTGCTTACGTGGGAATACTCTGTGCTTACAGAGAGCTTCAGGTCGAGTGGGACCTCATAATTTATTGCAATTTGTTTCTTTTATGACCTGACCATCTATAGGCAAATACAAAGAGGGCTTTTTTTTTTCTTTCTCCAGCTGCAACATAATGATGTGGCATACAACAAAAGCAGCATTTCCACTGCATACAAGGAGCAGAGGAGGAAGCCCCAGAAGCCTTTCTGTGCACAGGGCTCAGCTGTCATGGATGCAAGACAGGATGTGAATTACCTTTGTTATTCTCTCCCTTATGGTCTCTGCTCGACCTGGCTCATCCTCTTTATAAGAAGCTGCTATTACAGTAGGATGTCACTTCAATCCCTGTTCACAAGTGTTGGTTGTTTTTTTCCAAGACATAAGGACAGATAGTTTTGGGGTAACTGGATAAGGCTCCTAGTAAAACCACTGTGCCCTTTGTATTTCTGTACAAATTTCCAGGTAAATTTTTCAGTGCAGGATTCTGCTATTGTCTTACTCCTATTCCTGCAGTCCTGGGTTGGAATGCTTTTTCTGACTTCATCCCACCAGGAAAAGCATGAGTTGTCTTAGTAGTGTTCACACCTGCCATGCATCTCTTTTTCTAAGGTTCCCTGTTTCTGCACTCAGTGCTCTGTACTCTGAATACATTGCAATGAAGGACCAGAAGCTGCACAGGATCACAAAACAGCACCTTTGTAAGTTCTGAAATGCCTACCAAAGGGTATTACAGGGATCCTTGTAAGTGCTGTCCTGCTAGCATTGTTCTCTGAGAAGGATGGAGTCACTGCTAGTCTTATTGCTCTTATTCAGAGGCATTAGGTTTAGTAATTGTGTGGACAGGCTGGAAGCTAAGATGTTGTGACCTAAGAGGACAATATGCATGAAATCCTTGGAAGATTAAAAGTTCTGTATGTGTGCTTTTACCTATTAGTGACTGTGGAAGGTTTTCAATGCTGTCTTGCCTATCTGTGCAAGCATGTGATATAATTTCTTCCCTTTATCAGGTTTGCTGGTTTTGCTTTTTCCTGCTCACCTTCCGGCTTTTGTACATGGCTGCTGCTCCCAATGCAGCTTGCATCTGCCTTGTACAACCTCTGCTGTCTTACAGTTCAAAACTGCCTTTGGTCTTGAGCAGAGCCAAAAGCAAAGCAGATCCTGGCCACAGAGCAGTACTGCTGCATGGACCATCTTTGAAATAACACCCTTGCTTTCTCACTTTGCTTAACAGCTTCTGTTTCAGGCCCTTTTGACCCAGTTTCCACACAGCTTGAGAACTCATTGCCTGCTTTACTTGGTGTCTGCAATACGGCTCACTGTTCAGTGATTTCCACTTGACCTTTCCAGTTTAACTTGCTTCTTTGCCATCAGCCAACCAAAGGGCAGGCATTGAATATGTTTAAGGTGTCAGGTTGCTAATGTGGGCACAGTGTGGCCAGTGGATGTGCATCCCTGCAGGAGCATGAGGAGTGATGGGAGGATGTACAGCTTGCTGGTAGAAGACAGTGCATTTCAGAGCTTGAAGGCTCTGCATAGGAGAGCCAGTGCCAGGGAATATTAAATACTGTTCCATGTCCAGAAGTAAAAGTCAGAAGATCATGCTGAATTTCTTTGTATCTTCCCTTGCAATTGTTACTTAGAGAACTCCTCAAGAGCAGCAGGCAATTTTGCAAATATTCAGTCCTTTTGGTAGATGGCTGCATGGTGTACATACTTTGTCTTTTTTTTATGATGCTGGTTTAGACTGTAAATGTCCTTTCACGTCCAGGAGACTGAGTCTGTGTTTTTGATTAGGCAATAATAATTAATTTTCTTTTGGAACAAATTTTATTTTATTTTTTTCCCCTTAGAACATGATTATTTTAAGCAGTAAAATAGCTCACTAGATTGTGAGTACCGGGTGGCTTAAAGGAGCAGTTGTGGAAACGAAACCTTTGCTTTCCAAGATTCTGACTCAATTCCCATTCACATACTAATGAGCAAGGCTTCCATCCAACAGCTGTCTGCAGCTCACATCAAGATGGGATGTGAGGACCAGTCCCTTAGACTGACCGGGAACTAAAGGAAATAAAAAAAAATATAAAGACCCTCTAATCTCTACTCCAAGTTGGGACCCTGTGGGTACTCTTTGGCTAAGAGCCAAGAACAGAGATGGGAGATGCACACAGCATCTGCTTGGAAAACTTATCTCAGTGAGTAAACTCAGCTCATCCTTCACAGGTCAGGATGTGACTCATGCTCCAAGGTGCTTTGCAGCAGGGATGACCTGACTAGCCAAATGGTAATCTTAAAATGTGGGAAATACTTGGTGCTTTCTGTTAGCTGAGAGATTGCAGAAGACAGCAATTTTTTGCCAAAAGCCAGCACCAGTAAGCTGCCGACAGATGCATCCCCCGACTCCAAATGCCCCATCTGCCTGGATAGATTTGACAATGTTGCATATCTAGATCGCTGCTTGCATAGGTTCTGCTTCCGCTGTGTCCAAGAATGGTCAAAAAACAAAGCAGAATGCCCCCTCTGCAAGCAACCCTTTTTTTCCATTTTCCATACAATTCGTGCTGAAGATGACTTTAAGGAGTACATACTCAGCCCTTTAGAAACCAGCTCTTTTGCCAGCCCTGATGGCCGGAGATTTCGTTACCGTACTACCTTAACAAGGGAACGCCGTATGCGCAGTTCCCCTTCCCGAAGGATGCTGTCCCCTCCAGATAATGGGATGTTGTTTGAAGGTTTGTCAAGTGAACCATCGCGACACAGACACAGAGAGATTCAGCAGATGATCAGGAGGCTGGCCTCAAGGAGAAAGGCTAGCGCAGAGGTGTTACAAATGGAGAGGGGAGTTTTTAAACAAGTTTCTGCTTCTGCCCAGGCCCTGGCGGTAGACAGTGACTTTACTGAGGCAGCCAGCACTCCAAAGTCCTCTCTTGTTGCAAGTTCTTAATAATGATGGATCAGGCCTATTGTAACCTGAATTATTTATCAAATAGACCACAGAAAAAGCAGTCATAAGACTTTAACCAGACTTCTTACTACATAGGATAAACAAAGAAACACTATTAGAAGATAGCATACAGCGCATGATTAAGGTACCCAATTCTACAGCTAGCAAAGAAATAGTTTAGATTAGGATTAAATGTATTTTACCATCCAATTGCTGATGGGGCATACATCAAATCTTCCTCTCAATTTCTGGGAAAGTGTCTATGAAGATGCATCCAAGCTTCGTAGGAAAAGCCCTGCATGTTTCCAGGGAGTGTGTAAGAGGCTTCTATCTCTGTAATAATTTGTGTGGCTTTTATAGTCATAAAGAGCAGTGTCTTTCCGTCAATGATATTTACTTTTCTTTTATCTGTTCCCACATCTGCTCTCCAGACCAAGATCAGTATTCTTAGTTGGGGGTCTCAGCCCTTTTGGCACCAGAGATGACCCCCTGCTGGGTATTTGACCTGGCCTGGGTTATCTCTTCCATACGCACCAACCATCTGTGGTAGAGAGTGGGGAGACATCCCACCATAAGAGAGCAGATCTCTGCGACAGATTCAGGAGGAGGACATGATCAACTTCCGCAGGGCTCTGTACCGCACTGGTGTGCGCATCCGCAGCATTCAGGATGGTGGCCGATATCGAGACATTTCGGCAGAGTTCTTCCGCCGCAACCCTGCCTGCCTTCACCGCTTGGTTCCTTGGTTGAAGCGAGAACTCACAGTCCTGTTTGGTGCCCACGGATCTTTGATCAATATTGTACAGCACATTATCATGAGTAATGTGACTAGATACGATCTGGAAAGTCAGGCCTTTGCTGATGATTTAAAGCCATTTTTGCTGAATCGGACAGAACACTTCCTGCATGAATTCATCAGTTTTGCTCGTTGTCCTTTTAACTTAGAAGCATATGATCAACATGCCAATTATGACTGTCCTGCACCATCATATGAGGAAGGAAGCCACTCGGAGTCATCAATTATTACAATATCTCCAGATGTGGCATACTCACAAGGGCCAGATAACAGTTTGTCTGTAGCTGGTCTTGGTCAGGCCCCCTGGGATGATGAAACTCCAGGGCCTTCCTATTCCATTTCCGAAGAGGTTCGTGCAACCGTTGCTTCTCCTCTGGAGTCATCGGAAAGCTCTGATGAGGACTCTGCTACAGGGAGTCGAAGAACCAAACTGCAGACTGAGTTACAGGCTAATGCTGACTCAAACGACAGTGGCTCTTCCTCAGACAACTGTGTCATTGTTGGATATGTCAAGCCGTTAGCTGAGAGGACACCAGAAGTGGTTGAGCTGTCCTCTGACTCTGAGGAGTCCATCAGGGAAGAGAAAAGAGAAGACGTCAAGAAACAGCGACCAGTCCAGTGTCACAGCTGGAGTGACAGTGAACCAAGCAGGAGTTTCTCACCACATTCCCCAACGTATAGGGAGGATGTAGGAGGTTGTAGAAGATAGATACAGTGCCATTAAAAGACCATATGAGCTTTTCTTTAAAGCTTAACTTTAGAGCTTGCCTGTCATCAGAATATTGCCAATTTCATACCTTGATTTCAAGTTACTAAAAAGCTTCATATGCCTGCTAGGAGATAATAAGATTGGAATGACTGGACTGGGCAACACATGAAAAATATTCAGAAATGCCTGAATTCCAGGAAACAGAAACTCCTCTGTGAAAATGTCTTTTCAATCAATTGTAATTACAGCTGTCCACTGATAACCTCAGGGCCAGGATGAGACATTAGATTAATGCCATCAGGTGTGCTGGTCTTCACAGCCAGACTGATTTAATGAGTTGCCTCAAAAGGTGTTATAATGGACGTGAGTTAATCTCTTCACTGCGTGACTGGATCTCATTGCTTGAAATCAAGTTGCCTAGCCTGGCAGACAGGGCAGCCTGGAACATCAGCTCAGCAAGCAAGGCTAAGCCATTGGAAAGCATCTTTTCTAAAGGCAGAGGTGTGGTTCTACCTGCTGCTTACTAAATAAAATACTATTTTATTAATTCTTTAGTTCATGAGGATATTAGAGGATGCTGCCCTGTGTTCAGGACAAACAAAATCAAAGTTTGTTACAGCATAGATGTTCTCTGGGTGAAAAAACAGAGCAGAAAACCCTACCTCACACGAAGTCTGCCCATTTCCTCACTCCTTTGTCCTCACACATTTTATTTAGATACATAATTCACATGCCAGCTTTTCCTTATGAATGGTTAGTGACAGATGCAGTTCACCCCCAGGTAAGCATTCCTTACATTTCCTTCTTATGCTAGCTTTGTCCTGATGCGGGAAAAGCCAACATGGCACTTCCTGTGTGCACTGCAGGATTTGGGAGTGAAGGGATCCAGAGTCAGTGTTGGGAAAGAGAGGTATGAGATGAGACTTAAAAGCTGACAATATGCCTTTCTGTTCAATTTACAGTCCTACTGTAGCATCGGCAGACCCTGATGAAAGGGAAAAAAACCCCAAGGGTGTTGATTTTTGCACTGTCAGTTGAGACTCTGTCCCGGAAATGGAACATATTTTATAATATATACCTGTGTAGGTAGTTGAACTGTGTTGGATTATGTTGGGCTTTGTTAGTGGTAAAAAAATTCCTTCTTGATTCTTTGTTGCCTTGTTCTCACTGTAAGCAATTGGGAACTTTTTCACTGAGGCTGACCTGATAATTTCGAAGCATTTAGACAGCTTTGTTGCAATTTGCTATTTTCAAGGTCAGTAGGAGGATATAAAGTACATGACTGATGCATAACTCTTAGGGTGAGTCACCAGAAACAAGTCAAGAATGCCAGCTGTAGAGATAACTTCTTGGTTATACTTCACATGTCGCATGGTTTTCTGAAAATCAAAAGGCATTAAACATGAACAGTAAAAAAGTCTCTACTCTGACTCCATGCACAGGTTAATTCCATATTGTTTTCTTCCTCTTCATTCTGTTCAACAAAAGCCATGGTTTAAGGCTAATTAGATTAGTTTTGCACATTTTGGAAGCCATGGAAAGATGAAGAGCAGCAAATGGATGAGATGCTCAGGAGAACTGCACTGGCTTTGAGGATGCATCATCCCTGTGGCATCTCTCTGCCATGTGCCTCTTATGAAAAATCCATTAATTCAGGTAACTTTTTTGATAAAAGCTTTTGCTATAGAAGACAAAACCTCCACACTGAGTCTATGCAAGGAGAAGTCCGTGATCTTTGCCTGTCACAAACAGCTTTTGTATGTGCAAGGCTGGGAACTTTCAGGGAGAAAAAGTACAGATAACATCCCAAATTCAGGCAGTGGTACCTGTATTTTCCCACCTTAAACTGCTTAAGCTGAAGTCACTGATGTATTTTGGAGTTAGGGTTGCTCTGGTGTAGCAAAAACCCTTACAGCTCTCACCCTTAGATATTTGTACTCTCATGCAGGCAGTAAGTGCACTAGTGATTTATGCCTGATTCACATTTTTAAGGCACTCAGAAGAAATTTGAGAACAAATCACTGAGTAATAATTCATTGGGCCAGACTCAGCTGGCCCATGAATGAAAACCAAGACACTGATCTTTCAGCAAAAACTAGATGGCCTAGGATGAAAACCTCGTCGGCCAATTTAAGCTAGATCTCTAGGTCTTGGATGGATGTTAAGACACAATGTCTGTCTAGGTTCTCATATGTTGGCCTAATCAGTTTCATACTAGAGTAATTCAACTTATCCATGTAGGCATGAGAGGCCAATGAAGTCTTTAATTACAGATTTTTAAATATGGAGTATAAAATAGGTGTTATCTCCTGGCTTTTAATTGTGTATTAGTTCTTTATGCTGCTTGAAAGCCTCATTCAAGGCTTTTAATAGCATTAAAGTACAATTTTTACGCTGTAGAGTAAGTCTGTTGCCTCTGTCTTTCTAACTTGCACTTCAAAACTTTTACTTTACTATTTTCAAAGGAACATTGTGCGAACTTAGCAAAAACCTGTCTTCAATCTGAGTTTTTTAATTTTAAACTTGTGGTAAGTTGTGCTTAAACTTATCATAAATGTAGCAAAGGAAGAAACAGACTTTTTTCTACTTCTTTTTCAAAGGCACGACTTTGCGTCTGCTGAGTTGATTGTGTCAGGAAAGTGAGCCAAACCTTAGTTTGGTGGATATGGCCTCGTTTTCTAAAGGGCAAGTGGTTTCAGAAGTCTCTATTTTGCATTTTGTCCCCTGGGAGGGATGGGGGGGTGTTCCTGATTTAATTTTGACAGTTCTCTACATTCACATGCATACCATCAATCTTTTTTTTTCATTTGGGTTTTTCACACAACATAGCAGGGAAAGAAGCATTTCTTTTAGTGAAAAATATGACTGTGAAAACGTAAATTATCAGTGGGCTGCAGGCACAGCTTGCTGTCTTCTAAAATTAATAGTAACTCAGTTCTGTATGGCAACTGACATTGTCCATTTTATTCAGCACAGAAGTTTTATAAAGGTTTCTAAAGCATCACTTACAGTTTCATTACCTGAGTTAAACAGCAAAAAACAACATAGGTGAGTTATGCTTGACCCTAAGGAAGCAATAAAAGAGCATATGCTTGTTAATAAGAATCCTACTAAACTATTTTTACAATTGCTTCCAAAACTAGAAGTATGTACTCTTCAAATGAGCTCTTTTCCCAGAAGCCATTTAGAACTGTGGCTGTAAAAGATAAATTGGCCAACAACAGGCTGAAGCATGAGTGAAGCAGTTTTGAGATGTAGTTATGTTTCTTTCTTCCTCATGGGTAAAGGCCTCCTAATTAAGAAAAATTGACAGTGGTATTGACTTACTCATAGACTATCTGTAGGTGAATCTTGCACAGAAAACACAGCCAGTTTATTCTAGTCTACCAAGATCTGTCTTAAGAAATTGTGGTTTTCTGAGCTTTTACTATTTCAAGAAATTGCAAATTATTATCCATTCCAATGTAAAGTTAATGATTTGAGATACAACCACTTTATAAAGCTATTAAATTACATATTTGCACACAGACTTTGTCCTAATACATATTAATATATCCCATTATGTCTGGAATAGTAATGAAAGTTGTTTCTGAATTTGTGGATCTATCCTACTATTTATTGTAAAACATTTCTTTTTATCCAAAATCAAAATTCCCTATGCAAGTTTGGTTTGTTGTTGTTGTTTGGTTTTGCACTGGATTTTTTTGCTGGAAGTCAAAATTAATGGACCATTCAGAAAGAAACAATCTGTCAGGAAAAATACAAATCAATCATCTATGAGTGGCTGATGTCCCTATGTGGTTACTTGTACTGGACAGGCTAAGGGGAATGGAAAAATACCCCCCTCTGCTGACTTGCTTCATCTTGAGGAGGATAGTTTGCCATTGCCTGCCCAGTGGAGCTGTCTCCTTTCCTATCCTACCCCTCAGACCATCTTGCTCAGATTTTTAAATATCAGACTCATTGTCTTTCAATCTGGGACAGTGCACTGTGACACCACAGGTTTTATTTTCTGTTAACCTGTACCCCACACTTCCCATCACAGCTGTGGCTGTGTTTCAGTGAAGTTTCAGAAACCTTTAATAAAAATTATATGTTACCTGTGTTTTTAAAGGATCTTTTAAACCCTGTCTGGCTTGGGAGATGCTGTGTCATCACAGGAGGACTGTGGTCAGTCACTGGCTCTCACCTTGCCTGTGGGCATAGACAATTTTCTCACCAGCTCATCTCCTCAGCTTCTGCTCAGGGAAAGAGGCACGACTGTATTTCCCTTCACTTGTTCTTTCTGCAGCAGTTCTACATAAGACTGAGAACTCCATGGGGTGTATGCTATCTTTTGCACCCTCACAAAAATTTGGCAATCTTCGGTGTTACATTTAAACATGGCTCTAACAACAGTTCTGACAGACCTCCTTGAAGCCTGAGATCAAGGCTAATGAACTGCAGTTATTTGAGGAGGGGTTTATTGCTGACACCTTTGTCACTAGGCTAAATCACTCCATTGTTTCTGAGGCAAAACCCTTCTGGTTGCAGCAAATAAAATCTATAGGCTGTGGCCTGATGTTGCATTGCCCTAAGCAAGGCATATTAACTTAATTGACTACTTTTTGGTGTGTTTTGAATAGGTATCTCCTAATAGGTGCCATCTATCAACCCAGGAATGGAAACAAGGACTGAAATGTTAACATTGTTTAGTTTAGTTCTCTTGAGGTGAAACACCCAAACAGCTTCTCTCTGTGGAGAAGAGAGCCCAGCTTTATGAACCCCCTTTTTAAGGGGTTGTTGAAGTCATGGACTTCTTGTAAGTCTAGCTGATGAGATGATAATGAGCAAATACATTCAGCTGCAAATTTCACATAAAATGTAGTCCACAAGCTTTTGGAAGGCAAATAATATAAAAAATCCAGCTGGAAGCAGGTTAGCTCCACGGAGAGATCAGCTAAATTCTGCATACTGTCAAGACCTTGGCATCCACTTCTGTGTGTCATACTGTACATTAGAATATGAGTCTTTCTTGGAGAGATACAGTGCTTGGGTAAATGTCATCCCTGTAGTCTGATGCTGCAAAGAGGGTATGGTGATGTCCTGTTCCACTGTAAAAGGGGGAGTCGGGGAGCATTCTTTTTGATAGATTTCTCGGACGAAAATAAAGCGCAAACACGGCAATATTATATCTGAGAACTGTTTATTGATAAAGAAGGGTAAGTGTTCCTACCGAAGGGGGATAGAAAAGAGAGCAGAGAGGGAGAAAGAGAGGCAGAGAAAGAAACAGAAGACAGGGATGGATTGTTACGGCTGTGCCCTGGGCGCCCGGTTAGCATGAATTCGGCAGATGGAGCTTGGCAGCTACGAGCTGCGGCAAGCCTGCGCGGCGCTTGTGAGCGGCTGGCGCGATTTCCGAGTGATGGAAGCAGCGTGTTTCCAGCATCGGCGAGCGACGGCTGCGGGCTGGGGCTGCTGCGGGCAACGCGGGCAACACGGCGGCGGCTCCAGGCTGAGTGCGTTCTCCGTCAGGGAAAGAGCAGAGCACCAGGTTGTTGCGGTGACGAGCTGCCTCGGGGAAGCGGCGGAGCACGGCAGGACAGGTGCACACAGGGAAGCAGAACCACAAAGAGGGAAAGGTGAGGGGGAGAGGAGGGCCAAGCTGACCGTCCAGACGAGCCCCTGATCCCTCCAAGAAACGCAAAGCAAAATGCCGCTGATTGTGTCGCAGTTAACTGCATTTCTGTGTTAAGGCTTCTCCCACGGCCCGATTTCCCGGGCATTTTTTCCTGGGCATCTGGGCATCTGCCCCACGGCAAGTGAGCGGTCGCTCGCAGCCTGACTGTGAAAGCTTTGTCTGCCCTTATCGGCTGTCAGGAGAAGCCTTCCCGGGGATAGGGCTCCCTATTCATCACATGCACAGCCCCTATAGGAATCCTTCACCTCATGTGTAACACATGTTGTGGCGTAATTAAAAAATTAGATTGGTCCCTCTCAGGTATGTGAATCTATGATTTAGAAGGTACCACATAGTGATACGTAGATACTGATGAATGAATAGCAACCCTGCAAGGATTTTAGTTTGGTGCTTGTTTGTAGCTCAAACTGAATTAATTGGCTCTATGTCCTGAACATGGAAGCTCAGCACATGATTTTGTATGTGAATAGCCATCTTGAAATCACTGGGAACAACTGTGACAGTCGTAGAAAGCTTCATGTCTGCCACAGATATGAAGCCCACTGCAGATGTTTACACAGAGTATGACTTTTAAAATTGCATGGTTTTGTTTACATTGATAGGATTATTCACCCCAAGTCAGGTGAGTAACTTGTATGGATTTGGGATTTAATCTTCTAAAGAAAGGAAAAGGGGAAGGAATTGAAAAGGAGACTGTGCTATGAATTTCTCCTTCTTTCAATAGGCACTTCTACCTTCTGAAAAATGTATTGTCCACCCACAGTTACATCTAAAAAATGACAACAGAGAACACAGAGTGTGTTTTCCTGTGTTTGAGAGCCTTAATAGCAATGTGGAGTGACAGCAGGATGACTGCAGCTGATGAAAAAAGATAAGATGTGATTATCAGGCTTCATAACCAGCAAATTATTTAACTTGTTTGGGTTTAATATTTTTTCCCTTTTGTGCTCTAATGCTGGCACTGAGCTTTTGGTTCACGATAAAAAAACAATATATAGTCTTAATTACAGTTCATCATTTTAGTAATTTTGATTACTTTGCTACTTGAATCAGCACAAGGATAGAGTCAAAATATAATTTATATCATTTGCAGTGGAGGACTATGAAAACTCTTAGCTGCTGCAATTATTTCAAAATGCATGGAAGAAAATGCCTTCTCCTTTTCCTTAGACTGACTGTTGTCCTTGTGTTCTTAAGGGTGATGTGTGCCATGGAGGAAGGAATTAAAGGAACTTACTGGCTATGTTTTTCCATCTCATCAAGTACAGAAATCACTTTTAGAGCAATCCTGAATAGCCACACAGCTGTACCCAGTTATAAGATTATTATGATATTATTATTAGAAATCGCTGCAGCAACAACTTGCCAAATGAACCATTAAAAGCAAGCCAGACTCACTGAACCACAGTAAAATTGATTAATGGCTGCTTGGGGCAACATATGGTCTTTGAAGGTCTTTATCTTTTTAACCATTTGTCTCTTCCAGTGTCTGTGGCAGAGCCCTCCACCTCTCTTTCATTTGAATGTAAAGAGCCATTTCAAAAACTGTAACTTCCTCTTAGTGACAAGCTCATTTAGTGGTGTGTCACTGTTTGATTGGACCGTCTACTGACATGCAGAAATCTGAATTAAAGGGAGAAAGCACCTTTTACTATTAAGGAAAATGGCATGCTCTTTCTGCTTTGGGAACTTCACTTGAGTCTTTTTGGCTTTTGCTTTGCCCTATGCCCTGAGCGCCCCCTTTGTGGTTGTTGTTTTTGAGGTGGAAGTTTCAGAGAGGCTAAACCATTTTTTTCTCCAGATGGCAAAAAAGGGAGGTGGAAATCTGATTGCTGTAAATGGAGTTTCCACAGTTAGAGCCCGCTGTGCAAAACCTGAGCAGCAGCTTGCCTGTGCCTTCGAGCATGTGCCAACACTGCCGTCTAGCTTCTGCAAAGGCTTTGTGCACTTTTGCTTCTTCCTTGCTTGCGTTCATGTGCTAACACAGCTTTGTCGAGCCTCTGTCGGCGAGTCAAGGTCCTGTAGTACTGACTTCTGTTCGGAAACACAGAATCGTTTGAAGTGGTCATAGCACTAGACGAGAGATGGAAGACGGCAGCAGCAAACAGTAGAGGAGACCCGAAGTGGCGATGCATCAAGAAAACTCACCGTCTGTGTTTGCAGATAGGGAAATGAAACCCATCTGTCCAAACTCTTACAAGATATCTGGCAGCACAACAAGGCAGAAAAACCAATTCCAGGTCTGTTCAGTGTTTCTAATGACAAAGCATTTGCAATGTCACTGAACAGGGTCTCCTGACATGTCACCCCCTGATATGTCCTTTGGGTTCAGTGTTGAATCCTGCTTTCCTGTCTCTTTCTCTCCCTTATCCTTCTCTGTCTCATACCACAAATGTATCTCTCTTACTCTTTCACCACAGAAGTTGTAGCTTTTGCTTCTCAGTCTGTGATGACCTGGGAGCTACTTGTAGTCTGAAGTACTGTTTAGATTTTATATGCATTTTATGTCTGGTCATATTGGGATTTTAAAAGATTGTGTGGTTTCCATTTACCATGAACTTGCGTTTGTTTACCACAATCTGTATTTATATAGCATTTAGGTTACAGGTGGTATTGCATAAATAATAGAGAGGATAATGAAAACACATAATTATTTTTAAGGAGGTGGAAGCCTCTGTTAGGGCTCTAGTTTGAAACTGTACAATTCCTCCATTTTCAAACAGCATGTAATGCAGGAATGAAGCAATTACGTTTGAGCTTTCTTGGTGGTGTAACTTGTGAGAAATTGATTATCATCATATATTGCAATGATTTAAAGCTGTATTTAGCCCAGAGTGGCCTAATTATTTTGTTTCTTGTTTTTGCTTGTTTTCAATAGCCTTCATTAAATAATTCAGCTACAACATTAATCATAAAATCATTAAGGTTGGAAAAGTCCTTCAAGATCATCAAGTGCAACCTTTGATCAATCACCACCCTGGCATTTAGAATATTACTGTAATTGCCACATCCAGTCATTTCTTGAACACTTCCAGGGATGGTGACTCTACTGCTTCCCTGGCCTGCCTGTTCCAGTGCCTGACCATCCTTTCAGTGAAGAAATCCATCCTGATGTCCAACAAGGACCTCCCTTGGCACAACTTGAGGCTTCGTCCTCTCCTCCCATCAGTTGCTGCCTGGGAAAACAGGCTGACCCCCACTTTCAGGTAGTTGTAGAGAGTAATAAGGTCACCCCTGAGCCTCCTTTTCTCCAGGCTAAAAATCCCAGCTCCCTCAGCCTGTCCTATAGAACTTACTCTGTACACCCTCCACCAGCTCTGTTGCCCTTCTCTTGACACTTTCCAGCACCTCACTGTCTTTGTTGTAGTGAGGGGCCCAGAACTGGACACAGGACTTGAGGTGTGGCCTCACCAAGTACAGGGGGACAATCACTGCCCTGGTCCTGCTGGCCACACTATTGCTGATACAGGCCAGGATGCCATTGGCCTTCTTGGCCACCTTGGACACATGGCTGGCTCATGGCCAGGCACTATCAACCACCACTCCCAGGTCCTTTACCTTTGGGGTGATTTCCAGCCACTCCTTCCCCAGCCTGCAGCTCTGCAGAGGGCTGTTGTGACCCAAGGGCAGGATCTGGCCCCTGGCCTTGTTTAACCTCACACAACTGGCCTTGGCCCATGGATCCAGGCTGTCCAGATCGCTCTACAGAGCCTTCCTGTCCTCCAGCAGATCCACTTGGGAGTCATTTGCAAAGTGACTGAGGATGCACTTGATCCCCTCATCCAGACCACCGACAAAGATATTAAATAGGACAGGGCCCAACTCTGATCCCTGGGGAACACCACTGGTGAGCAGCCCCCACCTGGATGCAGCACCATTCACCTCTGCTTTCTGGGCCCAGCTGTCCAACCAGTTCCAGCAAAGACGTACCTGTCCAAGCCATGGGCTGCCAGCTTTTCCAGGAGAATGCTATGGGAGACAGTGTCAAAGGCTTTGCTGACGTCCAGGTAGACAACATCCACAGCCTTTCCCTCATCCTCTAGGTGGGTCACCTTGTCATAGAAGGAGATTAGGCTGATCAAGCAAGACCTGCCTTTCCTAAACCGTGCTGGCTGAGCCTGATCCCCTGCTTGTCCTGTACATGCCATGGGCGCACACTCAAGATAATCTGTTCCATAACTTTCACTGGCACCGGGGCTAACTATCCTTACATATTCTTATCAACCTTATAATTAACATGTATCCATGGGTACTGCTTCATGTTAATGAGATAAGGTTGTATTTGAAGGAGAATCTTTTGTCTCCATCGAAGCAGCTGTTAGTGTGGCTGCATACCTGGGTGAATCAACTAATCATTTCATTAAACAAAAGTCCTCTTAGCTATGGTAATCAAAAGCATGCTGATCACATTTTTTCCAAACAAACCCCCTGAAACCTAAACAAACAAACCACTTCAAGACTAATAAACCAGTCCTGCTCTGATATATAAGCTATGCTTTATTAAAAAGGAAAAAAAGATCTGAGGGAGATTTCATCATCATTATGCATTTATTCCTTTAGCCATCTCTGGTGATATCATCTGAATGGTTAATGCTGCCTAAACATAGTTATTTGCTGTATCATTTTGAATGTGACAGGAAACACAGGCTTTCTGCTCTGAACTGCATCTTCATGGGTGAGGAGAAGACAGTGGATGCTGAACACCGAGTCAAAGCTCTTCTCATTAAATCCCAAAAGCAGGTTGAGGGGGTTTCTATGTGCTTCTTGACTTCTATGAGCAAGTACGTGAGCAGAAGCTGAACAGAGAGTTTGAAAAAGAAGGGGAGGTGGAATTTATAACACTGTCAGTGAGAAACTTCATAGACAGCTTCTTCAGAGAGAGGTGGATCAGTGTATTAAAAAATGAAACAGCGGGCTTTAAAACTTCATAGGTGTGGTTTAAGCCAAGCAGGCAGCTAAGTACCATGCAGCTGCTTGCTCACTCCCCCCTCCAGCAGGATCAGAGAGAAAATCAGAAGAGTAGAAGTGAAAAACCTTATGGGCTCATATAATAACAGCTTAATAGATAAAGCAAAAGACACATATACAAGCAAAACAAAACAAAGAATTCCTTTACCACTTCCCATGGGCAGGCAGGTGTTCAGCCATCTCCAAGAAAGCAGAGTTCCATCACGCATAACAATGACTTCAGAAGACAAATACCACCCCCCTTGCATCCGTCGTCTTCACCCAGCTTTATATATTGAGCATGATGCCACAGGGTGTGGGATACCCCTTGAGTCCACTGAGGCCAGCTGTCCTGGCAGTGTCCCATCTTCTCCCAACTCCTTGCGTACCCCCAGCCTCCTCCCTGGTGGTGTGGGTGAGGAGCAACAATGGCCTTCGCTCTGTGGAAGCCCTGCTCAGCAGTAACAGAAAGTGCTTTATGTTATCATCACTGCTTTCAGTGCAATTCCAAAACACAGCCCCATACTAGCCACTGCGAAGAAAATTACCCCAGCAAACCCAGTACATTCTCTACTCCTTACTTCATACAATTTACATCATGCTGTAGTCCTACATGATTTAATAGAATCTCATTGACACCCCCATCCCCTCTCTATCCTTAGATACAACACACAGATATCATTCCCTTAGTCTACGGACACCCCCTGCAAAAAACCATCAAATGTCAATGTATCTCCATAGAATGTCAACTGAATTCATTTCAGGGCCCATGAGCTGAGGTTCTGTCTGTTCTGCTGGTCACTCAGGACAGGAGAGGGGGTGTGGTGTGGTACTGTGGCCTAGAACCAGCTCAGGTCAAGTCACTGCTGCATTTGCACTGCTTATTACCATGTCCTCCCTTGGTTCATGTGGCTCCTATCACAGTAATTCCTGTAAGCAAAACTCATAATGGTTTACAACAATTTAAAGGCACATCCATTACAACCTTGACCTCTGGGCATTTTGCACCAGATTGAAGGATGTAATAGTGTAATGAACTCCTCCCCTTGCTTCTAGTCTGGCTAGCAACAAGGGGTTCTTACTATAGCAATTACAGTGTCCACCACAGACCTCCATGGGATGCAGAGGGACAGCCTGCCTGACCGTGGCTTCACCGTGGGCTGCAGGGGAATATCTGCTTTGGCACCTGGACCACCTCCTGCCCCTCCTTCTTCTTCAGGGGAGGGACTCCTCACACTCTTCCCCTGCACTGTGGAACCATTCTCCACTGTGCACCTCATCCACAGGTCACAGTCCCTTTGACTCAAGTTCATACTGGAATTCCAGCCTGTCCAGCACAGCAGCAGAGCAGCAATGCCCTGGCCACCTGCCAGCCCAGGCACATCGTAGCTGTTATCAAAATGTTCCCAGACACAGCAGAGTGAGATGATAAGAAGCACAGCACCACAGTAAACAGCCACCAACAAGCACTGGATTGTAATACACAGTCAGGCAAGTGAGCCCTGTGGCAAGCACTGGAGTCTGCTGATTAATAATTAAACAGCCATAACAGCTGAAAATTTCATCTAATACATTCCAATCTAGACCGTCATAATCTGATCTTATTGAGCCTCACGTTGGGTCCCAAGAAACTGTTGTGGTTTAAACCCAGCCAGCAACTAAGCAGCCCATAGCTACTCACTCACTCTCCTGTGGTGGGATGGAGAAAAGATTTGGAAGAGTAAAAGTGAAATAATTCATGGGTCAAGATAAAGACAGTTTAATAGGGAAAGTAAGTCACACACACAAGCAAAGCAAAACAATGAATTAATTCATTGCTTCCCATAGGCAGGCAGGTGTTCACCCATCTCCAGGAGAGCAGGGCCCCATCATGTGTAAGGATGACCTGGGAAGACAAATGCCATGACTCTGAACTTCCTCCCCTTCCTCCCTCTTCCTATAGATTTGTATGCTAAGCATGGCACTGTATGGTATGGGATACCCCTTGGGCCATTTGGGTTCAGCTGTCCCAGCTGTGTCCCCTCACAATTCCTTGTACACGCTCAGTGTCTTCTCTGGTGGATTGGGTGAGGAGCAGCAAAGGCCTTGGTTCAGCGGAAAAAAATTCCCTATGTTATCAACCCTCTTTTCAGCACAAATTCAAACCACAGCCCCGTAATGTGAAGAAAATTAGCTCTACCCCAGACAAACCCAGCACCTTCCCATTAGACTAGAAGGGGGTATTTTCTAAATCTCTATGGGACCTTTAATCCCACTTTAATCCCCCACGTGTAATGGGGGAGGTAAAAGTGGCTTCTTGCTTCTACCATCATCCTGACATGACTTCAAGTCAGCATCAGTATGTGGAGCTGAAGTTGTTTCTAGGACCCTTGACATTTACTCTAGCATTGAGCAGTGACAGTAGTACAGCAGAGAGGACATAGAATATTGTCAAGGTAGGGTAGAGAAGAAAAAGCTCTTGAGGCTCTCATTTCTATTAATATACGCAGAAACATCACACAGGTTTCTCAGTTAGCTAAGGGCCATGTCATAAAAAGAGGAAGGTCTCCTGCCTTCTCGCTGTCACTGTGCAAGGTCCTTGTCATCAGCAGGGACATTATCCAAGTGTTCCATCTCTCCTGTGAGCAGTCATAGTCTCCGCCTTGGACTTCAGGGACAAGAGAAAACGGACAGGTCTTAGTCATCTGGAGATTGTTGCAGAAGGATCCCTAAGCACGCACACCGACCAGCAGCTAAGATGAAGGGAGAGAAATTCAGCTGCCATTGCTGCTGCTGCTTCCCCGTAGTCCTGCACGGCTCCAGCTTGACGTGCAGGCAAGCCAGGTGGGAGGGGATGCCGGGGAGTATTTTGCCATCTCGTGGCAGCTCGGAAGCAAAGCAACTCTATGTGATCGCAAACACTCGCTTCCTAGAAGGAACAAAGCCAAAAAGAGAGATTTCCATTGAGCTGGCTGCAAAGTGACACTTGGAAGGTTTACAGCAGAGCAGGCTGAAACCCTGAACTGACTGATATCTACCCACGTGCAGCTCCAGGTGCATGCCAGTGGCGGAACCTGAAACAAGGGTTGAGAAGATAACACTAAAGAGGACCCAGCCTGGGGCAGGCCAGTGATCAGAGACTATTTCTAACTCCTGCTCTTGGTGTCATGCTGCTGGAGATTCCCAGCTAGCCCGGGAAAGGAGTGGGTAACTGCAAACTGGCCAAGGCTTCAACACCACAGTGAGGACAAGAGCGCACTGAAGCTGAGCTCTTACGGTGTGGAGAGTGAAGAATGATCCAGCCAGTAAGCTTTGGCTCAGAGAAAGTCAGCGGAGAGGCAGAGAGCCTGTCAGCACAGAAACCTTTGGAGGAGCACTGCTACGGGTCTATGACAATTTTCATGTATTTGCAGGGTGATGCAGCTAAGATGGGACATACTAAACAAACTCAGGAAGTGAACAGTCTGAACCTGAACCTCCCACTGACCTCCTTTCCCAGGGGAGCTGTTGCTGCTGTGCCTGAGGGGGCATTGTCCGTGGTGCCAGGGCATGCCGGAAAGAGGACTGGGGGTTGTCACTGGTCAGGAGCTGCAGATCTCACTGTCAACAGCATGGGCACTGCCAGTGCTGTGCCTGCTGCTCAGGAAGACGTAAGACCTCTCCACACTCTTACTCCCCCAAAGCTGCTGGCAGGGAAAATTTCTGCTGCTGACCAAGGGACCCCAGAGGACCTGATGGCAGAGGAAGGAGGAGGACCAGGCTCTCCAGGCAAAGGTTGCTCCCCAGCTTCAAGAGATCTGTGGGACGATCTGCTGCCAATCTGTGTGGGCAATGGGAGAAAAGCCACGAGTTCTGCTCTTCACAGCTGTGTAGAAAACCAGCATCTCAAAACACATCCATTTTACTTCCAGAATTGCTTCTTTTCATTTCGGAAATCATAAACCCCTGTGAAAAGCCTTGAATGCCTTTCAAGTATACCTTTATATTTCCATGACCCAGAGATGAACTGTCCAAGTGGGTCCCACCCTGCCTAAGAGCTGACACAGGCACACAGCATCTAGGAGGTTGACAGAGTACAACTATTCGGGATACAAATCCCTCCTGTCGTGCCAGCAATGGGAGTGGGTAAGGGTCCTGATGGCAGCAAAGGGTGCAGGTGACAGCGAGGGTCTCAGCTCCAGCCACTGGGGCAGGATGGGTACGTGTGCCCCACGCATACCTACTGGGCAACTGAGGCAAGTAAAATGAGTCAGTCTTGGCACCCACACACAAGGCAAGATTGCAGGTCACAGCCCACATGCCTGGTGCTGCCTCTCTCAACAAGAGAGGTTGCATCTGCTCTGAACATCAGGGAAAAGTACTAGGGGCTGGGATGTAACTCCTGAGCAAACTTCAAGGTGGGCTACCTGGTGAGAAGCAGGCCCTTGGTCCAGGCAGGGTATGAAGGATAGGCCCATGCTGCTACCTGGGGAGATCTTCAGAAGTGGAATGCCTGTTGGGAAGCACCAGTGCACGCGTTTGCTCTTGAGCAAGAAGCAGGAGCAGCTGGTGCGTGGGAATGAGTAAAACAGCTCAGGATATGGGGCAGGGTTATCACATGAACAGAAGGGCTGTGCTGGTACTCTAGGGATCTGTGAATTCACGTGTGCTTTTGCAAACTTTAGTCCATACTGACTGTGGCTAGGAAAACGGACAGGGCTGGCTGTGCTCGTGCTTTACACGAATCCTGATAGTAATACACACAGGTACTGTGGCAGGCTGTGCCCCACCTGTGACAGCCTGCACAGCTGGCCTTGCCTGTGTCCTTTGCACACCTGTGTCTCTTGCAGGTACGTGCTCGTAAAAATCAGTAAGGAGAGGTATTTCTCTTTCCTAATAACGGTTTATGCTTTATCTATCTCTTCCTTCCTACATGCTATTTACGTTTTATTTACCCAACCAACCACATAGCTTCTCCAGCTTTTCCTCTTGATGCCTCCTCCAGCCACCTAGAAACAGAGACTAGACAAGAGTAAGAGAATAAAGATAGGTATTTATTTGAAGCGCCTTCAAGGTAACACCCTGGGGAGCCAGAGGCTGCTTCCAAAAAATGGACCCCAAGATGGACAACAGGTCACGAGTTCTTCACACTTTTATAGGTTTGGTTCATTTGCATATCAGGGTTAATTCTCCGATTAAAGCCCCAGTTTAACGATGTAACTCCCCTCAGCTTGCCCCCCCCTTAGAATCTTTGGTTTACACGTTTTGGGCCTAAAAACAGCCTGGCTGTCCTTGAAGGCAAAGCCTGGAGAGGCTTTGTTACGTCTACCTAGTACAAGAGAGTAGGAATTACAGGCTACAAGGAACTTCAAAGTTACACTCTAAGCAGTACAGAATTTGAAAATATAAAAGTTAAAACCTAAGGCATCACTCTGCACCCTCGGAGACAATACCAAAGTCCCGGTGGTGTCCCCAGTGGGCTCTGCCATTGCCTAGTGCAGCCCCCGGGTGAGGAAGCGGCTCTCCAGCGCCGCAGGGCGGCTATCCGCGCCCCTAGAGAACGAAGCCCCAGGTGCGCGCCACACGGCAGCCACCACCTGCGGAGAAAAGAGCGTTCCGCGCTGACGGCAGCACCCGCCGCGACTCCCCTCG
>VZRV01010291.1:323552-382651 GCA_013398115.1 Falcunculus frontatus | reverse complement strand
TTCGCGTCCCGTCCCCGGCCCACCCCCCCCCCCCCCCCCCTTCCTTTGTGGGGCTTCCAGTGTGCCAGAGGTTGATAACCATTCTGGAGCTGGACTAGAGGCTCCAGGGGGGTGGGATATGGAGAAGTGCATTGTCCCATTTTTTGCAGAGCTTACCTTGCCACCCTGCCACACACACACACTTTGGTTGTTTTGAGCAAGTAATGGTTTTCTCCAGTCTCTCACACTGGGATAACCTGAAATCTCAGGAGAGACATGAGAGCAGATAAACCTGCCAGAGTTATCTTGCTCTACACGCAGGCAGAGCCTGTTCATGTAGGACTGGGATCTTGTTTGCAGTTAATCCTGTCAGAAATACATAATAACCCACGGTGCACTTCAGGGGGCTCCTTCTTTGGTACCCACCTGCTGTGCTTCAAAAGAGTTTCTGGTTCATCACATTGTAGTGAAACTCTGGGGATGGAGCATATTTCTGTCTCCAAACTGGACCAGATACCAAAAGGTGGCTGCAGAAAATGCTGCTGCTGCTGCTGTCATACATATCTATTGATCATTTTATTGGTAGATAAATCATCAGCAGTGTCACAGATGCTTGGTTCCTCGGTTTTAAGAAGTTTCAAGTGTCGGTTTCCAGTAGGCTGTGACTGTCTGCAGTTCAACAGTTTTCATGGCCTTTGCCATAGAGTGACAGAAGGCCTGGAAATGTCCCAAGCCTAACTAGGGAACTTGCTCATCTAGGTACATTTTCAGTGGTCTCCAAAAGGGGCACTAAATTAACTGAGGCAAACCTTTTGTATTAGCAAGGGTAAGTAGAGGGAAAGTCCCCTCTTAGGGTGCTGTAGAATGCCAAGTCCTGAAGAATTTTTTGCCCAAAGTGTGGAGTGAACAACTGCACATCTAAGTTAGTCTTTAGTCCTGATGAATAACATGTGAACCAGTGTATGTGGCAATAGTACCGTTTATCTTTTGAAAACCATCCATCCAGGGTGTTAACGCACAGAACAAGTCACAACTAAATGACAAGCTGCTGTCCAAGGCATTGAGATGAACATCAAGTGCATAGGGGAAAAGACATGCAGAGCATAACTTGTTTTAAGATCATTCACCTGGTGGGTGTAGCTGAGATGGTAACAATTTAATCCTCAGCCAATTACAGGAACTAGGTCACACAGCTCCGCCAAAACAGAGGGCTTTGTGCCTCGAAGTCATACTAGTTTCTTGTCCATTAGCTGAAGAGTCAAAAATGAATGTACGTACATGCATATGTGTGTGTATGCACACCTGCATGCATTATATGTTTATGGGGAGAGATGGAGAGTAGGGGGCAGAGCATGAGTAAGCTGACAGATGCCTCTGGTACCCTGGGAGAGGAGAAAAGCAAAAGCGAATACAGTGCATCTCCTGCATGCACTCCTATTTTTTTTTAATATATATAAAAAAGACGTGAAAGAAGGAAAAAAACCCAAAACAACAAACCACTGGATGGACTGGTATCTTGTAAGATTTATGAACTGCTAAATTTAGAAAAGTCATTTTACTCTTGCTGGTGTATTGCAAGCTCTTGTGCAAAAGTCAATAAGAAAAAAAATACAAGTTACTTCCTCTTTGAAAGCATGTACTAGTAGCATAAAATAGGTTCAATTAATCTTTTCAACCACTGAATTTACTCTGGATAAACAAAGCATGTATCAAATTATATGTCCTAGAAAGGTAATCAGCCTTATAAAATGCTTCACAGTTCTGCTTTTCCCATTATTGTATTGCAAATAGTTTTCTGAATGGAAAAACTGTTCAAGCAAAATGTTAAACAGCATTCATTTGTCATTTTCCTGCACAGACCAGGCAGCAGCCTGCTGGATCTCAAAATATGTAGTCATTATGAACCTTGTATTGAACTGTTCATCTTTTTTTGCTCTTTTTCCTCAGGTGACGTGATGACTAAGGCATAGACTCAGACCGGCAGTGAATCTGAGACGTTTATTCAAAGAAATGAGCTGGTTTTATACACTTCTTCAAGACCCAGTATCTTGGGGGTTTTGTTTTAATTTCTTATTCCTTCTTTTTACTCTTAATTCTGTTAGTAATAAATTTTTTCATATTCTTTAAGTTTGAGCCTGCTTTGCATTCCTCCAAAATCTCCTATCTCGCAGAAGGTAAAAAATGTGAACTAAACCACTGTATTAATTGGTGTTTCTGCCTGGTTTACGAACCAAATCCGCTACACCGTATATGGTATTTTTCACTAAGTGACCTACCACGCATTGCCATGTCAGTAACACACTTTCTTAATGTCCCTGTTTGGGGGTGATTACCAGCCCTTCAGGCATCTGTCAGGTTCGGAGGGCTGTGCAGGGCTCTGCCCTGTAGCATCTCCTCCCCCCAAGGTGAGACAAAGACCAGCTTCTCTGTGCTGCCATAGCATTCTGCAGGCGTGTCTCACAGCCCACAGCTCAATTCCATCCTATCTCTCCCCACACTCCAGTGGTGTTCCTTTTTGATGGGTAATTTCTGGAACTCCTGCTTCACTTGGCACAGGTGAAAACTCCGCAGGAATCACACAGATGATTACATACAGAGGATCATCACAAGCTAGTGATTGAGTTATGTTCAGGTAACCTGTACAGGCAACCTCTACTGCTTTACCTGTAGCTAAAGATGTTTCTTCATGGGGACCACCTGTACTCCAAACCATATCACCAAGAAGAACATTATCATAGAAGAAACCTGTAATTTCAGGCTGAGGCATTAATGAGTGGAAACAGATTTTATCAATCCCTTTATATTGACTTTTTTTGGAGAACGGAAAAGGAAATCTCTGTATTTTTCATTGCAAGTTGATGCAGAAATAACTCAGTAAGGCTCTGACTTTTGATATGAAGTGGGTGTTGTGGTTTGACACTGGCCCAACACCAGGCACCCACGAGAGCCGCTCGCTCACCCTCCCCTGCCACAGCTGGGCAGAGGAGGGAAAAGGAAAAAAAATTAAGGAGCGCTTCACGAGTGAGATAAGGACCGGGAGAAAACACTTCAAGGGCAAAACAGGCTCAACTTAAGTTGCGAAGTGAATTTATTACTGACAGAATCAGAGGAGGATAATGAGAAGTAAAATAAGCCCTTGGAACCCCTTCCCCCTGCCAGCCCCTCCCTCCTTCCCACCGACAGCGCAGGCAGACAGGGCAGGGGGGTTTGGTCAGTTCATCACCGAGATTCCCTTCCGCTGCTCCGGGACAGGAGTCTTCCCCTGTGAGGCCGTGGGGTCCCTCCCACAGGAGACAGCTCTCTCTGAACTTCCCCAGTGTGGGTCCACTCTCAGGAGCAGCAGCCAAACCGCACCTGCTGCAGCGTGAGTCCCTCCCACGGGCACACAGCCCTCCCAAAACTGCTGTGCCGTGGGTCTCTCTTCCCACNGACCTTGGTGTCACCGTGCTGTTTTCCTTCACATATTCTCACCTCCTCCTCTTCTCTGACTAGAATCCAAGATCTTGTGACTTTGTTTTGATTTTCTTCTTCAATATGTCATCACAGAGGCATTACCAACCTCTCTCATTGGCCCAGCCTTGGCCAGCAGCATGTCCATCTTCAGAGCCATCAGATTGGCTCTGCTGGACATGGTGGGAAGCTTCCAGCAGCTTCTCACAGGAGCCATCTTTGTGGCTCTCTGCTGCCTGAAACCAGGCTGTGCCAAACCAATAGAGTGGGTCATACTAAACAATTGGATTAAATAGTCCTTTCCAGTTTAAAATAAAAGGGGAAAAATAAAATGTGAAATAAAGAGTTCAGCCACAAAACAGAACCTCGTGTTGTTAATTGGCACAGTCTTTTGTGCAGGAATCTCAGTTTCAGAGTGTGACAGATTCATTACACTATCATCATTACACACTAGGTGCCGTTGCTCACTTTAAAATTAATGCAAGAATTTCAGCATTCCAAAGTATGATTAAATACCACCGATTTATTTTATTTTCATCCCAAATTTTCTATTGCTTTATGTGAGGTTTGCTATTTACTGCCAGATTTACAGGGCTGGTTGGCTAAACTACGTTAGAGTGATTATCCTTGGGAATATTAATAATCCTTGTTTTAATATGCCAAAATTGTCAGAAGTTAATTGCACTATTGCTGTCTTTTTGCACAGGCCTATTGATTGCTACGGAGCAGTAGTGGAAGACAGTGCTGGTGCACAATCAGAAAACAGCTTTGTGCAGAAAACAGCCAGCACCACAATGAAGATTGCCAAATTGCTGTCACAGAATACCCCTACCATGTCCCACAGGCCAAACAGGTGAGAAATGATCTCATCTGCTACACAGCACTGAGCAGACATGTTGAAATAGTATGCAGCATATAATCTGTGTTGTAACCACAGCTGCCAAGAAATAGTTTCTTATAAAAATGCCTTGTTGTCACCAATTAGACATTATCATTATCAGTGCCAGTTCCATAGATAGTTCCTTCAGCAAAATTAATGTAAGTTAGAAAATGAAGGTTAGCCTTTGCCCATGCAGATCTACTCTGTAATAGCAAATCAGTTGTTCTGAGTCCTGCCATCTTAAGCATACTTTCTGGGTGTTCTTTCTACTCGCCCCATGTCCTCAGGCTGCTCATTTCTAAACTCAAAGAACATATGTCTTGTCTGGAGTGCACTTGAGTCAGGTGTGAATATACAGGAGAGTGGAGAAGTAGTGCTGAAGAATGTATTTGGTGCAGGTAGCACAGTGTGCAAGCTGCAAGTTGAGCTCTCGGGGCAAGAGCCCAAGCTCACTGACCCTTTCTTAGCAAAGGGCCCAGGGACCTGTGTCCCAGCCAGGGAGACACGACAGGAGCCGACGATTCCAGACTTTCCCATGTGTCCTGTCCCTCTGTAAAAGGGGAGTCGGGGAGGATTCTTTCTGATAGATTTCTCGGACAAAAATAAAGCACAAACTCGGCAATATTATATCTGAGAACTGTTTATTGATAAAGAAAGGTAAGTGTTCCTACCAAATGGGGGATAGCAAAGGAAGCAAAGAGAGAGAGAGACAGAGGAGGAGAAGACAGGGATAGATTGTTACCGCTGTACCCCGAGTGCCCGGTTAGCATCAGCGTGGCGGATGGAGCATGTGTGCTGCAAACAGCGATAAGCCTGTGCAGCCCTTGTGAGCGGCCGGCGCGATTCCCGAGCCGTGGCAGCAGCGTGTGTCTGCTTGCGGGCTGGGGCTGCTGCGGGCAATGCGGGCAGCACGGCGGCGGCCACGGCTGCGGGCTGCGTGCGGGCAGCGGCTGCTCCATCAGGGAAACACCGGAGCGCCAGCTTGTCAGAGCCGTGAGCTGCCGCGGGGAAGCGGCGGAGCAGGGCAGGACAGGTGCAGGCGGAACCGTAGGGACCGAAAGGCGAGGTGGGGAAGGAGGGCCAAGCTGATCCTTCAGGCGAGCCTGTCATGCTAATGAGAAAAACTCAAGAGTTTAATGACAGCTATTGATGTGACTTAGGAGGGGCTTTGAGCTCCTCAAAGGTGAAGTACTGAGGGTGCTGTCAGCCTTCCTGGGGCATGGATATAGGAACCAGTGCTACCCTGTGCACCATTAGAAGTACCAACTTGTCTTCAGGTATGGAAGAGCACTCAGCAACTTTTGGTGCTCTCTACAGAGTCTGGAAAGTACACTAGTCAGACGATTAATTTCTCTTTCTCTTTGTCTGCTCGGACTGGGCTTTTGCCTTGTTTCGGGGTCCAGAAAAAAAAAAAAAAAAAGGGCAGGCAGAGAACCCTAAATCCTCCTGTTGCATCTTTTCATAGCATTTCATGAATTCTTGCTGTTGTATTTATTTGAAGTTTAAATATGCTTAGAATAGGATACTTGATACTTGAAAGGCCATTTTCTTAGAATTGTGAAATTTCAGAGCATTTTTTGGAGTAATTTTCTTCTCTTTAAGTATCTTGTGTGATGTTTGCACAGCACAAGATAAAAATGTCTCCTCTATCCTCAAACTTCCTTCTGCTGGATGAAAACAGACATAATTTCTCTACTATCTGCATGCATCTTTTATTTCTATCTCCTTTTCTTAAGTCTCCTCATGTTTCTTGGTTCCAGTACAGCCTCTGCATGACTAATTGATTCACCTTCATGGGGTTTCCATCTGATTAAATGATTGTCACAATGTATAAATATGGTGTTTACTGAACAGCAGCATTTTAAGAGGTATTATAAACTTTTGATTTGTAATAACTGCCTTTTGTTATGAACTCTACTAATCTGCTGCTTTTGTTGCAGGAAAGCTTGGCTGCTTTTCTTGCAGGAAAACAAAAAGCAGATCTGAGAGTTTTACCTCCAGTACAGTTTTGATCTACTTGCTTCAGTCTCTGGTTATTATTTGTGCAGTCGAGTATGTGGCTAGTGAATTCCGGAAAATTGGTTGTCTGGGATATTGTAGATGTCTTTCAAATACACTGCGTATGCTTTGGCCTGTACTGCTGTGCACACTTCCAGATTTTTTTACAAGTATTTTGAGTTTTGGCTAAGGTCTTCATGGTCATGGCCGAGTGTCTGGTGGATTTGGCCTTTGATGGTGCTGAAGTCATGAGCAGAGCCAGCCAGAGGCTGGCTGGAAATTTTGTTTCCAGAACCTTCTTGCTAGCAATTCTGTTTCCCAGCAAGAAGTTTCCAAGTTTGGGGTTTCCATACATTTGAGCAAAATGGTGATTTTTTGCAGGGCCTGTGTCTGTCTGAGCACTTCAGCTGTGCAGTGATACCTAAAGCACCTCTTCATTTGCCAAATGGATATGTATCGAATACTAAAACTGGTTTTCTTCCCCAGCCTATCCAAGCCACCACTGTGAGTATTTGGACAGTGCTCTCAAGCACATGCCGTGACTCTTGGGGTGTCCTGTGCAGGGCCAGGAGTTGGACTCGATGATCCATGTGTGTCCCTTCCAACTCAGGATATTCTATGATTCTATGACTCCAAACCCACACCTCACAGCACAGGAAATGAGAACAGTGATCTGATTTCTTGGCCAGACCCTGACAGCCTGTCTTCAGGAGGAGAGGCTGGGAAACTGATTTTTATCAGTGATGCAGTGGCATTGTCTTCAGCCCAGCCCCGACTCAAGCTACTGATCAACCTGTACTGAATCAGAAAGAAACCTGCATCCCAAATTTCCTGCATGCAAGCAGTTAAGTTAATTTCTCCTCTAAGGCTTTGTGTGGATGATAAGGCTATGGCTTTGCTTCTTCCCCCAAGACTGCAGCGCTGCTTACATTGCAGCTTTAAGGAAATTTTAATTACTTTGAAAATGGTCTTTCTAGCTCTGATCACTCTTAGAAATGTAGCCAAGCAAGAGTATCATCTGTTGAAACAAAAGTCAGTCAGCCAGCCTTTGCTGCTCAGCTTTTGCTATCCAATCTGTTACGCCTGTCACAACAAGCTGTCAGACTGTCACAATAAATGGCACAAGTTTAGGGTGTTGTTTTGTTTAGCCTTCATATGAAGTACTTTGAAATGCATTTTAGTAGAAGAGCATAATTAAAGTATAGCAAATAACTTCTGAAAGAGGGGAGTAAGTTACACAGTAGTTTAAAATCACTAGAATAGTATTTTCTATTATATTTTGTTTACTTGGAGGGACTGTAAATTGCTGCAAGTGGTTGTGAATAATGAGGAAATAAATATTGATAAGGAACTTATTGCCGGAAAGCTAACTAGGAATGTGAATATTTCATTTACTTACTGGAATTACTTAATTGATAATTACTACTCTTAAGCAAGTTCAAATAGTGCAGCCTGCCAAGTATTCACCCCATAAGAGGAAGAAAACCTGGTGTCTGTTCCAAGAAATGAAGATACCCAGTCATTGATATATTTTTCATTAGGCGTTCCTGTTCTGTCTCATTTTCCAGAGAGATTGGACATTTTTTTTCTTCTTTTTTTACATCCTGGAATAGTCTCTGGGCACAGATGTAATTTTGGTTTCAGTTCTCACTCCTCTTACAGACACTGATGCATCTATGGCCCTTTAAAAGTTCTGTCACCATCTATCCAACCATGTGTGTCTACTGACTCTACTGCCATCCCTTGTGAATTTTGACTCACTTGGCATTGTTTAAACCAAATCCTTTTGAAACCATTCTGCTCTAAAACCACCTTCATATCCCAAGCCATCACTGTCAGCAGTGTGGGCCATTTTTCATTCAGACCTATGACCTTGTTCAGCCTTGATCCCTCTTCATCTTGAATCATAGCTACCTCTTGTTCTAGTCAAATGCTTTCAGAGGGACTATCCTCTACCTTACTGTACACAGAGAACTTCCCATCCATGCGCATGTGTTTCTCTGTCTTGGCTTTCTGCACATGCACATTTTTCTTTCACACAGGAGCTGAATGCCCTCTGATTTCCCATCCTTCTGACTGTGTTTTAGTTAGTTTTTGGCTAATTTAATTTGTTCCCATTTAATTATTTTCATTTGACTTCTTCATGACAGTGTCTTTTCTTCCTCCCACTGTACTTCTCATCACCCCCTGTTCTGTCTGATACTCTACTAGCATGCTATGATGCCAGTTGCAGCACCCCTCTTTCTCTCCCTCCTTTTGCTCTTACTCAGTTTTCCATGTTAGTACACAAGCCCCTGGAACACAGAGCTTTCATTGCATTTCACTGAAAATTTGATTTTTCAAAGATGTGGGTGACATTTCCAGCTCAGTGGCTAAAATGCAGATTATCAGAACATCACTAGATTCTGATAGGGCCAAAAGGTACTCCAAATGCCAACCCCTGCAGGCTGGACAAAGATAAGATCTGCCAGCATTCTGCAACTGGTATAACTGGAGAAGTATTCCTGGAGTGCCCGGTCACCTGACTCCTCTCCTGAAATGCTTGTCTTTCACATGCGCCAGCCAGACTGCAATGCAGTGTGAGTGTGGAAAACTTCTACCTTTATGGCTTGGCATATTGAAGAGGTTACCAGAAATTATAAAATAACAGTATTTCATATTAAAAATGCTGTTGTTTATACTAGACTTTAGTACATGATTATGTTGCAGGACATTGACAAGGCAATCAAAAATTCTAGTGTTTTTCAAAATTAAAGAAGAAAGATCATTAATGATTTTTTTGTGTAAGGAAGGGACAGGAACTGGGTACACCACATAATGTAGTTACCCTTTAAAATTAATGCAATTTAAAAGAAAATTATCATAAGTGAATTAATATTATCATTATTCATGTATACCTACACAGAGATAAATTTTCTAGCCAAACAATCATATCACAAACAAAGATTCAAAATTCTCTTGGTTATTTTGTGTTTTAGCAAAGAACACAAGGACTGGACCAAGAAACCTATATACACACAGCACTGTTAAAATGCCTGCTTGTGCCAGAGAGGTCACTGCTGTGGATGAACCTTGCAGAGGCTGATCATTGGGTAAAATCTGTGAAAATATCTCCTCACTGAGCCAATTCAGCCTGCATGGGTTAGTATACAGATCACCCTGTTCAGCACTGCTGTAAGCTTCAAAACTTTGGACAAAGGTTTCCTGGGATGGTCTTTGTCTTGGTTAGACATTGGCCATCTCTCTGTACTGAGTCAAACAGCTGCAACATGACCTCTCAGTTATTTTGTTCAAGACCTTACAGGCCGTATTGTGGTGTGTACCAAGAGAGATGGTGCTTATTGCAGAGGTCTTGTCCTCCTCACAGGCAAGAATCAAGGCCAGCAGAAAAGATGTATTATCCCCACTCTTTTGCTGATGTGGAATTTAGGGATGAAACTGAAGGATGAACTCAACTGTGATGGTTAGCCAAAGTCAGAGGGTACTGAGACACATCACACTGGTTCCTTGGCCAGGATCTGAACCCGAAGAGGTTTCCTTATGGTTTGTCTCAAAGAGAAATGTCTTGGAAATGAGAGGCAGCAGAAACACTGCGATTCAGTTTAGTAAAACTAATACACATGGTAAAATTATTTCCACTAGCAATAGTGCGGTCAGTTTCATAGAACAGCAAGAGAAAAACATAGTTCATGGATAAAGGAATCCAAGGAAATAAATAGGTGAAGAATGAAGTCTATTAATTTAAATACTCGTATGAGTTAAATCTAACTAAGTTCTTCTGAAATAATGAACTACAGGCAGTGGCATCGCATCTTCAGGGGTGATGGGTTTCTAAAGAAATTAATTTTAAAGTATTTGGTTGAAAAGCATTTGAATCATTTAATTGAATGTTCAGTAGAAAGGAAGAGAATGGCTCTTCAGACCTGGTGCTTAGATTTCTGAAATCAGTGGACATGGTGCTATATAATTATTTTGCTGTTGCCTCAGTTTCACACTGAGACAAACAATGTGATCTGCAAGCTGACAAAGACCAGAGGGGGCACTAGACCTCAACAGGCCAGCTGTTTACCTCACATGAGTAGAGCAAAACCTTTTTACAAAATTGAAAATCTAACTGGTTCCATGTGTTAGTAGTTACAGGCTTTGGATATCCATAAGGACTGTTTTTGACACCTGAAGTCTTTATGCAATTCCCATAGTATTTGTCAGACAGGTTTCCAGAACTGATCCGCAATGCATCCCATGTCATCTCTTTTACCCACCTGCTATTGATACTGTGCTCACAGTGCTATATATTAGATTTTCAAATGACACAGCCTTAGATAAACAGCAAGGTTTCCCTTCTAAGGCAAGACATTGTTTATAGAAAGACGGAGATGCTCACGAAGCTCTGTGGCACTGCATTGTGTCAAGCAGTGTTCAGAGCTCAGGAGAGCTTCTGTTGCTTCACATTTGCTAAATAGTTAGCTCCCATGAAGTCTCCTGTTTCCTTCTTCCCTACTAGTTTTCTCACTTTTAAGTAGTCTTTCTCCCACCCCATATATTCTTCCTACAATGAGCACTACCACATATGTAGGTAAGACAAGACAGAATCACGATCTAAACATTTAGATTAGCATTTTTTACGTTAAATGACATTTAATCTCAGAATATATATTTCCCTTCTGTGTTTTGGGTTTCTTTTTCCTGATCTCTCTTATTTTTATCTAAGGTTGTTCATTTACAGAGCTACGGCATTTCTGTGACTGGCACCTCTGAGATAATCTAACTGATCCATCAAAGCAGGGTCTCCTGGAGCAGGTTGCCCAGGACCATAACCATTCAGGATTTGCCTATCTTCAGGAATGAAGTCTCCAGAACCTCTCTGAGCAACCTCCTTAATTGTTTGACCACCCCCACAGCAAAAGTGTGGGAGTTTTTTTAATGTTTAAATGATATTCATTGTGATTCTGTTTGTGCTATTTGCTTTTTATCTGCTCATTGGGTAGCACTGAGAAGAATCTTCCTCTGTCTTCTTTACTTCCATCTGGTTTATATACACATGTGTAATCCTCCCCTCACACAGACCCTCCCTTGCCTTCTCCAGACTGATCAATTGCAGCTCTCTGAGCCTTTCCTGACAGACAAGGTAGCTCAGCTATTGCACAAGAATATGTATAATTCTGAAGTTATATTAAACCAAAGCATATTAATTTAATTTTTCTTATTATAAACAGTGTGAAGGGACACCAGAATAAGCCAAAGTCAGGTGAAAGAATGATGGGATAACCTATCTGAATATCAATTCAGATTATTTTGGATTAAGACTCCTTCCTCTATTTAAATAAAACTGGTGCCATTTCTGAAATTTGAATTTGTCTCAGTTTTCTTGGAAAATGGATTTCTGTATTTTGTTGTCTCCAATCTATTTTTGTCTACTACAACCCAGTGTTTGACATTTGTATGATTTTAATCTTTTAATCTTGGCTTCATTGTGACACTCTCAGAGACCTAGAGATCGGGGATTCATTTCTTTGTTCCTCACATGTTCCTCACATGTTCCTTGCATAGCTGTGATAACTGAAAGGAAAATGCCATTACTGAGATTCACTTTTGTTTCACTTTACAAAGATGAAAATTACCAGCCAATCTTTAAAGAACATAAGCATTTTTCTCATTTTCCCTATGCATTGTTATGAAAACAGACTCAAGGACATGCACATGCTCCAGCCTGCAGCTGCTGTCTAAATTTGTTTCAAATTTTTTATTTATTCTGGAGATTCCAGAGCTTACTTTTTTGACTATAAGGATACAAGCAATCCATGTTAGATTAAAATTGCCTCTCCGTAGCTAAGAGCTTATACCTCTAATGATTCTTATGCAAATGTAAATTAAATATCTAAAAGTGCAGGCACTCTTACTCCTAAATACTCTTCATTCTGTTTGTAAGAGGAGAGAGCTGATCTCAAGAAAAACTGCTCTTTAATCTTCTCTGAACTGGCCAGTGTGTCATAGTGTTTTTGGCTGGGCGGACTGATCATTAGCTTTCCAGCGCAATGAAATATTTTATGGATTGGGTGCAAAAGCTCCTGAAGCAGCAAAGTCTGCAGTTCTGCCACTCAGCAAGGCGGAATATTGTTTTCTCAAAGAGAATCTGCTTGGTTGATTTGTAGGGAGTGGGAGGCAGTTGTGGTATTTGGCACACTTCAGCACTGATCCCCCAGAGCTTCAAGGGAATAATTTCAAAGGACATTGCATGTCATCAGATGGCCAGTGGAAAAAGAAAGAAGCCCAGCAGCAACATAACTGTTCTCCTGCTGGTGTTGTGAGGCAGACAGAGAAAAGGAGAGAAAGGAAAATTTGGCAGTTTGAACACTACAAGTTTATAAAGGCAAAACCAAAAAAATGCCATTACCTGCATTAAACCCTGCATTGCTCTTGAAAGCTTAGACCACAGCTGATGACCCAAAGAAGAAGCTTAATTGTTGATGAAATCCTTCATTCCAAATTACTTCATAACTCATATTACATTGAGAGGTAGAGGATCTCTGTTTATGCGAAAGGGAGATACCATGTGTCAAATGCTCATTATGTAAGCAGTGGAGCAGAGCAAGACATCTAGAGGATACTAACAAGTCTATTTACTTCTTAAATGGCAATGGTAAACTGATAAAGGTGAATTGTTAACATGTTTATGGACAGCCAGGCATTTTTGAAATGTGTCAGACTGCACATTAAGAAGTCTGGAAATATTGAAAATGTTTACTAGAGAGTCTCAAAATTTTAGCAGAAGTTAATGAAACTTTCAGTGAGATCTGTCCTCTGCTCAGAGATGGTGAGGGGAATTTCTTAATCAGGGTAATCAGTGGCTTAGCAGACTCTAATGGATAACTCTAGCTGCACAGGGATCTATAAGACAACCAGGGTCCTAATCACTTCCTATCAGCTGACAGTCTCTTATTAATATTGGTTTCCTCTCTAAATTCCCCTTGAAATTCATAGGTGAGTTTGGAAAAATTGCTGAATTGTTTCTGCAAAATACAAAGATTTTTGACAAACTTCCCTGAAGTATGAGGACTAGTGAGGTGCTACGATTTTTAAGGTTTCTAAAGTTAGTAGTACAAGGGTATGTTAGTGATTGTATTTTTATTTTTTATAAAATATACTACCTTCTTTTCCGTACTATTATTTTGAACATATTTTGCTGGTAGGCAATGATAAAGAACCATTACTAGCAGGAGCTTTATGCTTCTTTACATTTCCTTACTTGACAATCAATGTGAATGTTATCTCTTATGTGATTCACTTGGATGGACAAGAGTTTTCTATTTGTACTACAGAAAATTTGTGAAACATTGTGTAATGGATTTGCACAGTGTGTCCTTCTCTCCCACCCCCAGTTAATGAGTGTGCTAAATCTGTGCATATAGACCTTAGGAAATATCACTGGTTTTGGTGTGGAAAGGAACTAATGAAGTGGAAACTGGCATCTTCCCTCCATGTTCTCTTACTAACTGAAGTGCTCTTCTGCAAGATTTTGTTATGGTAGCTGCTGTCTCCAGTAGGATATTGAGATGACAGCTTTGGATAAGTCAGGCTTGGCTGATTAACTTAGTTGGTTAAGCCTGTTGCTAATAATGCCAAGGTTGTGGATTTGATCCCCGTATAGGCCATTCACCTAAGAGCTGAACTCAGTGATCCTTGTGGGTCCCTTCCAACTCAGTATATTCTGTGATTCTGTCCTCACCAGCAATGATGTGGTGTGTAGGCTATGCTTATATCCCTGAACCCTCACTTATGTTTGTCTATGGGTGAAACTTTTTTGCCTGCTCACTCCTCTTCAGCTAAGTCAAGCAGTGCAGGTTTTCTGAAATGTGGTAGAAGGAAACAACTGATTTGAGCTGCCAAACTGAAACTGTGGCTGATGAATAGCAGCATCTTAACTAAGGCATTTATAAAGACAACCTTAGCAGATCACACAGAAGTGCATCTCTCCAGAAGGAGCACTGGGAAAGGAAATACATGTCCATCCCTCTCCCTCTCACCGACCACTCTGAGCTAACCCACAAAATACATATGCCATAATCCCAAGCAGAAATTTTTGTCCTGCTTCTTACCCATCCTCTCTCCTTTGACTTGCTCTGTTACACAACAGAGGTGTGTCCAGGGACACAGAAAAGCAATTTCACCTGGTCCACACTGCTGCAGATCAAATGGTAGATGGAGCTGCCTGGACACCCCTGCACTGGCATCTCCCACCCAGCCTCTTAGTGTCACTTCTGGGCCTGCTCAGGCTGAATGTTCACTGAGGTAGAGAGCAGTGTGAGAAACCTGAGAAACAAATGCCTGTCCACTGCAGGCACTTCCCAATAGCAGCACCACACTGTCACTGTCCCAGCTTTGGTATGCAGACACCATTGTCTCAGGCAGAAGGCTGTCTTTACTGGAAAATAAAACATCTTCAGGGCCATCGTTCCCAACTGCAGTTCCTGTCATGTTATTTTAATTACTTGAACTTGTTCTGGGTTCACCAGAGCTAATGCTGCTACTCTTATCTCTAAAGAGCTCAGATCCTTATGTCCTGACAGAAGCTTCCGTCCTGCTGCTTTCCAGCTTGCCTCCACCTCTCTCAAAACTTAGGGCCAATACTTATGGACTCCAGAAATTTCTATGCAATTCGTTTTGTGAAAAATTCGAGGTCCACGAAGTTTGGCTTTTTCAAACCATGCCCCACTAAGAAGCATTTTCTGTGACCATTTGGCACCCAGTGCTGATGAACTCTTGTGCCTTTTCCTTCATCTGTCTGCAGTGCTTGTGACCTCAGTGAGAACCACAGGGTTCCCTGCAAGTCTGTGCATGAGGACTGAGCCTTGCTGACAGCAGGTTCAAGCATCTGTACTGACAAACGCTTAAAGCTGACCTCTTCACCCGGCTACTTAGGCTTGCACCACCTGTTGATCTATCATCTATTTCAGCTGATTGAAAATCTCTTTGATGTGTTTCTTTATGCTTCATATTTTTGACGATCAGCTTGAACCGTTTTGCTTTGACTGCACAGACAAATGTTTTGGTATGAGTCATCTGGCATTTTTACACATTTTATTAATACTGCTATATAAGTGTGAAACCCCTTATCTTCTGCCAGTAGATCTCTCCTTATGTCTTCTGCTTTTTTTTGTGTTATTTTGCTTTGAACTTACTCCAGTTCTCACCGTCTCCTTTATATTCTTTACCAGCAGCTGCCCTTTTCTTACGGGTAATGCACATTCATAATAACCCCTTCCACCATCTACAGATTTCCCTGTTTCTTTGTTCTGTTGGGTTTTTTAACTGCTATGGCCTATGAGATTGTAACATTTACAGAAGGGAGTGGGAGCTGGAGCAGGCTGCAATCCTGCTGTAACTTTCTATTACAATGGAGGTTAAACCAGGTGAACTAATGGTCTTTCTTTGCCTGAATATCTGTCAAGAAAGCACGGAGTGGGAGAGGAATTCATAAACAAGATGCAGTATATCATCTGGCATGTTTCCACTAACTTCTCTGGAGCTAAAAAATTTATGCAAAATGATTATGGGCCCTAAATGTTTCAGTTTGTAAAGTGCATTTTTGAGTAGGTATTTTATGCCAACACAGTGAAGTGTCTTCTTAAGGAATGATTATCCCTAAGACAAGTTTGAGGCAAATTGAGGAGAAAAAGTGGGACTGCTTTCTCAAAGTGACAGAAGTAACAAGACCTTGTTTTTTCATGCTGTAATTGATGTTCTATGCTCAGTTAATATTCAGTAATTCATATTCTGCTTACTGCATTTAATCATTTTACAAAAATCCTAATGTATTTTGTCCATTAGAAAAGCATTTAACAAAAAAGTATCTAGTCGTTGTCACTAGAATTCCTACTTTACCTGCTTGTAATACCTAATAGGCTAATCCTTTCTGAGATTAAAAATTTAAAACTGCACAAGAAAAGCTGTTTGGGTATGTGTTGGGAATCAGTTCAGATTTGATCTAGATACATTTCTGTTGTCTTAGATCAAGGTTTTCTGAGCAAAACATTTTATCAGCTGCAGAACCTGGGCACGCAGAAGGTAGTGGTGGTGATCCATCCAGCTCGGTAACGTTTCCATACCTGACACTGAGGAACACGTTCACTGAGGTAGCTCGGGGTGCAGCTGCAGTGGGAGCTGCAGGTTGAGCTCTGGCTGGTGGAGCCCAGGCAAAGAGGCCGTGAAGAGCCGACCCTCAGCACAACAAGGGCCTGGGGACCTGTGGCACAGCCAGGGGACCGGACACTGAGACACGGCAGGAGCCCATGACCCCAGACCTTCCCACACTTAGACTGGTGAGGGGATAAAAGCCCAGGGGCTCCTTTGTTCTGGGTTCCTCCTCAGAGGCACCAGCTCAAGCTGCTGGTTTGTTATTGCACTATGCTTAAATTATTTTAAGGGTCGAGACGCCTTAGACTCTGCTGTGGGAAACCTGGGGTCAATCCAGTGAGGAAACCTGGTGTGACTGTGAGAGTGTGGGGATGTAGCTGGGAAGGGGCCTCAGACCCAGCTCAGGTGGTGCGAGAGTGACTGCCAGAGTGGTGCCTGGATGGTTGGGCAGGGAAGTTTCCTTAGTACTGGGCAATGTCAGCTGCACCAGAAGAGTGTAAAAACAAATATTAGACTCCATAAAAAAATGTCCATTGTCATCAAACCTAATCCAATTGTGGAAAAAAGGATGACACTTTGTTTCCCTTGTCATGTTCAGAATGACTCTGAGTGCTCTTACAGCATGAAGAGATTTATGCCTTGAGTGCTGCAAAGCTTCTGACCTCAGGAACATTTCTTGTCAATGAGTTTCACAAGATAATTGTGCACTAACAAAATGCATTTCCTTCCATTAGTATGAAATGTGTTGTCTGTCAGTTGTACAGGCTATTTCCCTTCCTTTTCTTTTTTGATACTACTGGTGAGAATGTTGGTGGTTCAACTTGTTTTCCCTGCCTGATGCCTGCCCAGCCCATCAAATAGCCTTTAGGAGTCTTCTGAGGGTGGTGAGTAAGTGGATATTATTAGCCTGTTAAACCTTAGCTGTCTTTTATGTGTGTTGAGTCATTATGGAATTGATTTACTCTAGAAAGTTCTTTAGATCTTATATGCAGAGTCTGTGTGGAGCTAAAAGCAGCTATACAAACTGACCCAAGAGATGGTGGTAATAAGCCCTCAACAGACAGGAAAAATACTGGAAGAAAATATTTATCCAAAACAGTTTGTTGCTACTGTATCAGTTGAAATAAAATGCAAAGGTACCTGAAATGACATTTAGTTAACAAACACTTCAGAATCTGAAGTAATTTAAGAGGCATTTTCCATTGAAAGAATATGCAGTACTTTACCAGTATTCAAGCAATTAGGGTGCCTTGGTAAGCATTTCCTGTTAAACCTGCACCATCCATGACAACCATACTATTGCTGCTGTACTTTGAGTCTCTTCAATGTGATTCTGTACTTCTACACTTTTTTCTTTTTAATTAGAAGAGCTAGAAATAACAACATGTGTGCCTTTGGTGTATTATAGCTACTAAATAACTGTGCTTTTAAGTTGGCTATATTTTGCTTGCAAAGTATCTCTGAATTATTCAATTGACTCAGAAGAGGGAGGTAATACTTTATTAAGCCCTTTCACCCCTTCTATTTGTCACAGGTATTTGGGAGTACTTTTGCTAGAAGTATTAACACTGCTGATGACCGGTTTTGCAGTTTTTGCCTTTACCAAGTGCCTAAAAGTGCCAGGACAAATAAACCTGAATAAGACCATCAGCATTAAACTTTCTGGAAAACCTTTCCTTTAGGTGCAAGTATTTTACTCATAATGAGTGTAGAGGAGTTGAGTGAACTCTTAGTGTTGTGGAATCTAGAAATAGGTATTGTTTTGTGCTTTGTTCTGACCGTTACTGTTTGAATGGTATCATGCAAACAGTACCACATGGGAAAAACTGGTAGAGATAACGAACACAGATTCATTCAGTGCTAGGTCTTTATGGACAGACTTTTACTGGCTGTGTAGATTCTCAGTAGGTTCAACAAATTTGCATTTCAGTCAGGGTTTATTGTCCTCTCTGCCTATTTTCACAGTTGCTGTTCAGCTGTGCTGATGGTTAACAATGAAGAGTATGAAAAAATTCTGAGGCAAAATGCTCTGAGATGTTTTTTACCACCTAATTATTAAATAGTTTCATTCAGAATTTGTATATGAAAGCTCTAATTGCTCAGAGTTCTGATGTGAAATTTGGTCACTAAAAGTTATCACTGAAAATGTAACTGGTCCAGAGTTATGTGCATTTCTCAAGGCAGTGTTTGTGACACCATTACTCATACTATCTCCATTACATCATTACTAGAACAATATCTAAAGCCCCTCATTAAAAATTTAATACCTGGAATAAATATGATACTATCTCTACATGGATCTCTGTCTAGAGTCATCACCAGTAAAAGATTCCTGATTTGATATCACAGAGACAACAAATGTGGAAAAAAATAATAAAGGAGTTTAAAATATTTTATTTTCTTTAGATTAGCTGGTAGAGTCTACATTCCTATCCCTGGAAGTCCTTTATAACTAGAACTTGGGAGGATATTTATGCTGTAATAATTATTGACAACTGAGATATGTATCCCTCATATACTCTAATCTCCCTGCCAAACAAACTGAATATGAGGATATACTGATATGTTTATTATTAAAAAAATAATGTCCTGTGAGTAGTTATTGAACAAAGATTTCTACATACCTCTTTTGTTATGATGATTCTGCAATTTTCTTAAATTCTCTTTATAAAAGTCCTGCCTTGTTCTGTATCACTGTGAAGTAGTGAACAGTCAGTGTATAGTATCATGAACAAATCTGTTTATAGATATGAACATTGCACACAGGAGCTCTATAAATGTTCAGCCAGGCAACAGATGTTTATAACTTGCTGTATTTAAAATATATTTATTTTACAATCTTATAATGTTAATGATTTGTTTAAAAACAGCTTGCTTACTTGGAGAAAAATGTTTGTTATGAACATTATTAGCTGAAAAATCCTTCACACTGGTTTTAGATACTGTCTGCAAACCTCCATCATGACTTGATTTTGTTAAGGTTGGTCACATCGTGCAGTTGTGACAGAGGATGATTTTCTCGAATGATCTCATGCATGACTATTTTGGTGAAAGTATTATTATGAGGAGTATTTTTCTTACTTAAAATGTTCTGCTCTTACAGTGAAAGTGTAAGATACAGTTTTATTTGTAAACAGCTGAAGTGTGGTATCTGGAATACATCACACAGAAGTATAATCACTGTCAAAATGACAAGACAACATCACAGAAAGTGACTGCTGTAATTGACAGAGGTGGCGATCAGGCTCTGAAACTGTTTTGTTCTGATTGCATATTCATGATTCCTCTCTATAATGTGTTACAGTTACTGTGCGAGTTGTTCCAAGTGGATGTTTTAAAATGGCTAGACTGACACCTTGTACTTTGAGATTTGCAAGTCTAATCTTTCACATTGTTCCTTCCACCTTTTTTTCCCAATGTCTGAATCTTGACATGCAGGCTTAGCTGTGGGACATATCCAAGAACAGGTACATGCAGGAGTACAACAGCCCGTCGCATCCGTGTTGCCACACTGCTGGTGGTGGTTTACTGGTGCAGCAATGACCCAGTGTGACACCACACAGCCAACCCAACAGGTAGCTGTCAGTACCTGCTGAGCACTCATTCAGCAGCAGTTGAGAAATGTGCTTTCATACACAACCACTAGCAAATCATTTGCCTGGCTTTCTCTCTGGCCTTGGGTAGCTCTTTGTAAGATGACTTTCTTGTTTGCTGTGTATTTGACTCATTTGGCTTTTAGGCAGCCTCTTCCAACCTGCTGTGCCATAACAATGACAGCTGCTGGTGAGTGAATGATAAAGCTGCAGACTCTTGCAGAAATAAACTGCTCCATTTGCCTCTTGGATAAGCAGAAGGCAATGTTCTCTCTTCTTTTATGATTTTCATTCAGGTTCAGAGAGAAGTTTGGTGGGAACAAAGCAAAGACACGATCTGTTCCTATTTTTTCTTTCATCATTTGTTTTTCTGACAAAGTCAAAAGAGTTTGGCAATTTTCCAAATAAAAGATGATTTAAATTTTTTTTTTTTTCTTTTCCCAGGAAGCGTCAGTTTATCAAAAACTGAAATTCTATATAAGTACATTCCTCAAGACTTTCCATGTTGTATAAATACATACTCAGTGGTCCAGAGAGGAAATTACTATAAGGAGAATTTATGAAACATGTGCAAAAAGAGAGATGAGGGAATTGCACCTTCATTGCACATTAATTCCCTCCTTTTTCTCATCCTCCTGTTAAGTGTGCATGGAAAAGTTCTAAATTTATCTCAGTCCAAAAGTAGAAAAGGTGGGTTTTATAATTAAAAAATATCCTGTGCAATTAAGAACTACTAATTCCTATCCACCTCCATTCGTGAACAAAGTAAATATCTACCACAGGATGTAATTCAAGACTCAAAGGCATGGGGGGGATCCCAAATTTACTGTTGCTTTGTACAATTTCTGCCTTACATCTGACCTTCCTCAAATCACAGTCATTCCACTATTTTTCTGGGTGCTGCTGCCCATGTTCTCATGGCAGAAAATACAGAAGTCTTACATCGGCTAATCTTTCTCTCCATGCAGTTCACATCTAAAAGCCACCATGCACCACAGTCATATGGATTTGAGTATTTTTTGAGTTAAATATGCTTCTGAGTGAAAGAAGAGAGGGGCATCTGTCTGCAAAGTGGACAAGCTTGCAAAGAGTTGCACAGACAGCTGAAAGCTGACTTTTATGCCTGAGGGACAATGACCAGGGAAGCAGGTCGATTTCCTTTTGCTCTCTTAGTGCATCCAGCATAAACATGTCTGTATTTGTTGGACACTGAGGATGAGTAAGTTGCATGACTGAAGGATTTGTTGTACCCAAAATTAAAGCAATAGGTCCTGGAATTTTGACAAAGCCAGTCAATAGCAAACCTAGACTTTCAGACCAGGTCACCTGGATTTAAGGTATTTGCAGCGAGTTGACCAGACAGAGAACACTGTTGAATCTGGTCCTTTAATAAAGAATAGTTCACAGAGCAATATCTTATGTCAATGTATGACATCTTAAAAAGCAGTAGAATTGCAGAAATATGTCTGTCAACATATGCCAAAAAATGCTGTCAACATTTCTGCGGTACCGGATCAGCCTGGGGCAGCAGCTGCAAGAGTATCCAGCCTACCAGAAAGCCCATTTTGATGTCTATCTAAATGGGAGAATGCATTTAAAAGCTTGGATGGAACTACAAAAAATCTGTTCCCTTCAGGACACAGCAAGCAACCTTTCAAGTGTCTCCATGTCTCTCCCAACTCCAGACCTACCAGCAGCTGAATAGAAAGAGTGAAATCACCTAAGACGGAGAGCTGATGGAGCCTTGCTGTTATCAGAAGGAAGGCACAAACTGGTTTTCTGTTTGCCTATCCCCTGCTGCAGAGACATTCCTCCTCTTTTGCGACTGCTTTGAGTCTTCAGTGAGCTGAGGGCCCAGTGCTGACATCTGCTCACTTGTTCACACGAACCAGAGTGGTTCTGTGCCATCCCCTGCTACAACAGCCCTTGCATCAAGTGAGGGGGAGCCAGCCTTTTATAGTCCCACTGCTGACCTTGTTAAAAACATAGGGATGTTCTCTTTCCCTTAGATGCATGGTCCAGAAAATATTTGTGATCATGCAAATTTTGGAAGAGGTGTCAAAAAGGAAGATAATTTTTGTTAGATGATGACATATTTTTGCAATTCTACTGCTTTTTAAGATGTCATACATTGACATGAAACCTTGTAAATTTTCTAAGTATACCTGATAAAGTTTGTTCTATTAGTGTTAATACCTCTATCAATTTTTAGCATATGCTGGCACTTTAAAAAAAAAACAAACCAAAAAAACCCCGTGGTAAAATGCAGTTGGTGAAAAGTTGAAGTGTTTTATAGAAATTATCCCCTAAAAAAAAAAGAAATTAAAGTCTTTTAGCACATTTTCCGTTTTCTTACGTCAAAGCATTTCATAAATGTGAAAACAGCTTTTCTTCAATTTATAGAATACATTAATGTGCTATATGTGTAAAGAAATTATATTACTAGATGTTTAATATTACACCCTTTGAGTTTTATAATAAAAGGAGAACAAAATGTTTTAATGGTGTTGACAAATAGAAATTAATGAAATTAGTACTTTCGGGTTTTAATTTCATGGTAAATTTTTTATTTCATGGTAAATATACGATTTTTATGACTTTTGATTTCGATATGAAGTAACATTTTTCTGCTAACTGCTAGGAATATCTTCAAAACACAAATAGTATTTAATGAGTTTTCTTCACCTTTTCGTGAAGAAGTAACAACACACGTTTCCCCACAAGATGGCAGAGGCGAGTTTTGAAATTTATGGGCAAAGAGGTATGGAGACACGAGAAAAACTGATAATAGATGATACAGGCTTGATAAACCAACAAGAATGAGGATATTACAGAGTCACAGGGAAAACTCCGGCTTCAATTCACTTTTTTGTGACCAGACAGAGCAGCATGTATAGTACTGTAAGTAAGATCAATATACCAAGGCTTCCAATAGCAAGCCAAAATTGGCTACAAGATCTAATTACAGTTATTTAAGATTTTATTTTTCTTTTAAATGAAGTGTTTTCAGATACAGATTTCACTGTCACATACATATTTTTATATTCTTATGGCTGAAAAGTGGTCATATATTAAGTCTGCTGTTAACTGAGTAGTTAGAACCCACAAAATATTTTGCCTAAAAAAAAATCAAGAAGAAAAGATATTTGAAGAGACAGTAAAGGAGATTCATTACAAGTGCAGTGATAAATACATATCAGAAAATTTGTATTTTATTAATAATTTAAACTAATATTTTATTATGCCAGATCTTGTTCTAAATCTCGTTCAAATTGACATTAAAACCCCTGTAAGTAATGAAATACTGCATAGCAGGGAGTTGCTATAAATATACAGTAAAGAGCTTGTTCAGTCATGAGAAGAACCATCATCAGTGGGCATGCAATGATCTTCCCTGTTCCTAACTGAGAAATACAAACACACTTTTCACACTACCTTCATAAGAATCCTGCAATTCTTTTTGTTCTGGTCTAATTTAAGCTTGGCAAGAAAGTGAGTGGAGGACGAAAGCCAAAACAGCAAATTCCAAGCTTTAAGTAAAAGCTGGGTTTTTTCCCTGTTTTGTATGAAGCAGTTTTGACTGTGTGTCTGTCTCTCTGCACATTTATGTGTGTGTGCACACCTCCTGTGATCCCTCCGACTATTTCCAGCTTTTCCAACCCTGTTTCCCAAAAGGATGTACACCTACATTGCTAATTATGAATACTACTTTACCATGACAGTGCAAGGAAAGAGCATTTTCTGAAGATGTTTGTGCAGAGTGAGTCTCCATATGGTGGAAACCATCAGTGGTTCAAACACAGGGGACGAGGCCAGCTTGCAGCAGCTCAGGAGCTGTCCACACGAGTTTGGTCCTTCCTAAGTCACAACTCTCTATGAAGGATGGTGGATTTACTCGAGGTAATGTAAAGCCTTCCTGTGAGATTTGCATGAGGAAGTGGTTCATCCAAATGGATCCCAGCCGAAGTTAAGAATGGCCATTCAGAAAGCATGGCTTGGCCCCATCCAGCACATGCACTTGCTGATAAAGGGTCACACTTGGATACCTGTGTCTTTCCAAAATGCAAGAGGAGCAGCTGGGGATGTCTGCTCCACAATCCAGCAAGGAATCCTGGCTGAGACAGACTCTTGGTACTTTCTTCTGACATTGCAAGGTCGAGTTCCTATCGCACAGCTTTCAGATGGGTTTCCAGCAAGGTGATAACACCTTGCCTTTCCCAAGCAAGGGGAGTTGTCACACAGCCTGAAAGCCAGCAGTGCAGCAAACCTGGGAGGAATGGATGGACTGTCTCAGCTGCTGTAGGGGGAACAGGGAGAAGCACTGTAGGCTGCAGGGGACAGGAGGAGCTTACATTGAGTCTTCGTATAAACTTAAGTTTGCCTGTCTGTCCCTCAATTGCGGTTACTCTGTTGGGTCTTTGAGAGTACTGTGATTTACAGAAATGCATGTTTTGATGTCAGAAAGACTGTGTGAGTCATCTCCTGATTGTCGAACAAATATGGATGTTGCTTCCCTAAGGTCTTGGAAAAGAAATTCCGGTGGGAAGGATGTTCCACAAGTCACACAAAAAGTTCCAGCCTTAAGTGTTTAAGAGCTTTTGCTAATCTTTAGCATAACTTTCCTTAACAATTATGATTTGTGTTCAAAATTTGTTGTGCCGCCAGTGACACACAGGAAGAACAAATGGTCATGATTCCCTTTATAAAAGAGATACACTCATTTGAGGAAAATTGCCCGTTCTTCTACCCTACATATCTTTTTAAATTAACTTTTTTTTTTAGTATGGTGCCTGGAACCAGATGCAGTATTCCTGAACTCAGTGCTTCTGACTTCACTGAAGAAAGAGTTCCTAGCATGGCTTTTGCTGAAATCGCATTTATTATTATTTGGAAATTGGTTTGGATTTTCTTTTCACCTTTGCCTACTGACCAAATTCTCATTTGCTTTGTAATTGCTATGTCCATTGAAGGCTTTAAAGGCTGATTTTTATTTCCAGTGGTTTTTTGATCTTGACTACAAAAGCTTATTTTTTCTTCGTGATATTTTATGGCTTTCCTGCTTTATACAAATTTTTATTATCTCCATTTTTTAAGAGGTAGATTCCGCCTCTGCTGAAATCATCAAGGGCTGCACTATTCTCATGAATGAAAGTTAAATAATGTTATGAATGTCTTAAAGCTGATTGATGCATCATGTAAGTATTACACCGGCAAGTGCAAATAAGGTACAGGCTTTATTTTGGCATTGTCTTGGTATCCTTTAGATTTAACCTGCTACTGAACAAAAGTGACTGTCAGGTATTTTTATGTTTTCAAACTATTTTGTTGCAACATGGACTGAGATGATTTTGTTTGCTCAAGTGAAAACATACTTTATAGATATGGTTTTTTTGACTCATTATAGTGTCAGGTTGACACTGTTGTTTGGATGTCTCAAAGAAGAATGGGAAGAGTCCGATTCTCACAACAAGCAGTTTTATTGCATTGGAGTAAACTGTTTTAATCTTTTTTCAGTCAGGTTGTTTGGGTTTTTAAAGTATATGAGCACAAATCATTAGCATACATGTATATTCTCTCCCTTTATGAGCCTTTTAGACTGGTTTTGGACCTTCAGATGTTGGCAAAGGCAGATAAATCAAGAAATTATGAAGCAATTTAGCTGTGTGATGGAATTAAAAGCAAACCAAGCAGACCATAGTTTGTACAAATCATTTTCACAGAAGTAAAACTCAACTTGGCTCCTGAAATAAATGTCTGGAAGAACAACCAGAGAAGCTGAAATAAAAGAGAATTCGCCTAAAATGTATTTTCAGTTTGCTTCTGCCGTGGTATCATCTTTTTGATGTAGGATTTCTCTTATCCAAATACAGGCTTCCAAATGCAAACCACTAGTGCTCAATTATAAATAAGAAATTTTCTTACCTTTTCCAAGTGTACTCTACCATGTCCTGAAGAGTTTGAAAGTTCTACCTCTGTTGTGAGTTGACTTAAATTCTTTGACTGCATTGTCACAGAAGGAAACTCCTAAAAAAGTCACCATAAAGTTTCATTTTGAAATACATTTAAAAAAAAAATCTGTATTCCTGACAAACTTGATACCATTACCACTTTTAGAAAGTACAGTCAAAGGAGGTAGGGAGTGAATTTTGTGCTTTTGATTTTTCTAATTGTGAAAAGAAAGTGTAGCTCACACATGAAGTTTCAGGATGTTTGTGCTGTCTCACAAGCATGTGGTAGCTTGTAGTTAAGCACAATAGAACAAATGGAATTGGCTTGTTCTTCTTTCAAATTCCTGGTGAGAAACCTGGATTACAAATTGAAGGGAAGGGTAATTAAATAGATGATATAAAAAATTATGTTACTTTTAAAATTCTCACACGCACAAACAGGAACAGATACTGCTTCGCTTTCCACATTTTTTCCACACTGGAGAATAATATTATGTATTACTCTGTAAACACCCAAAAAAGCAATGTGCAAAAGTCTCAATAATTCATGTTTGTATATCACTTGGTTTTGGAAAGAAGTCTGAATCTAGGATTTAAGCCAGGTTCATATTGTAAAGAAAGTAAAAAAAATTAATTTAAAGCACCTATTTTGAAAAGTAAATAAAATACATGATTTCATGGGCATTTTATTTATTGCAGCATCTCTTTGTTTGGGCCATTTACATGTAACATTAAAATATTTCATGATAGCTGGCTCCAAAAAGACCTTGGAACTGGAAAGAGAATTTACCCTTTACATTTCACCAGAAACAAGTATTCTGAGATCACTGGTTTTTCAGCTATTCTGCTGATAACAGATCAGAAGATCTGATCCATTCTCCCAGCTCTTTTCATATACTAATTGGAAAAAAAATAGAACCATTTTGTTCACATAACACTACAAGCAGCTCTCTGAACACAAACAAGGAATAGAGCTATCACTATTTTGTCATTACTTTCTAAATTAGAAGTTTTATAAATAGCACAAACTAAAGAAGTAGGAAAAAAGATTGAAGTTCATATTACAGTGGAATCAACAGTTCTGTTTGACTTTCAGTTTACAGCTGAAGTAAAATGTTTTCTCTCTCCTTCAGGTACTCTCAGAATTTCAATCTGACTTTGAGTAGATCAGAGGTTTTTCCAAGAGCTATCTTCCTCTGATTGAGAGGCTCCACAGTTTTAATTATTGTTTACAAGTTGAAGAAATTAATTTGGATATGTAAAAACTTCATGAGGTTCTGTAAAAAGACAAAGCAAAAAGACATTACTGCCTCCAGAAGAGATTACTGCCCTCTCTGAGAAATGATGCATGAAATAAAATTTTAAAATTTAAATAAAATCTGTAATTAAAATCCAGGGACAATTTCACCTTTTTTCTTGGTTATTTTCAGCAAAGTATTTCCATTTATCAAACAGTTTCACTATCAAATTTGGCTACTCTGAAAAAGCCAAGAAAAAAAGCCAAACCACTTTCATTTAAATACTACAAATCCATTTTTATATCTGCCAAGTTTTGCTGGGCTTCACACCAAAATTATGTGAAACTACAAATTTCTTACTGTACCACTCTGGCTCTCCAAGGATTAATTTAGAAAAGAGGAGTAAAAGCCCACATTCTCTTCCAAGATTCTTTCTTTAAAATTTTGTTCTAACAGGTTTTTTAGCTGTTTTCTATGTCTTTAGAGTTTTAGAGAATAAAACCTTTTAGCCAAAAGTTTCAAATCTTGCAGTGAGCACCTGGCCATGAAATCATACTAAGTTTTAATCACAGTACCAGTGCAATAGTATGAGCTCTCTTGAACTTTTGACAAGGAATTTTACCACAGTATTATCAATGTACAGCTCATGCAAAAACTCCTCATACAATTAGTTTTTTGAGAACTGTCCTTTCCTTGCCTTCTTGACAGAGCAATTCAGTACTTTCCTTACTAATTATGACACTTAAGCACTTCAGAAAACACTTTTCATCTTCAAAGGTTTCTTCAGGCATTAAGTGATATTTGTTATGTGTTAAAACGTTGACATGGGCCAGGCAGAGAAACGGCAGCCTCTTTGTAGGAGCAGGCAAAGGAGTAGAAGGTTTTGGGACTTGGTTCTACTTGCAGTTGTCCTCACACAGCCTTTTCTGCTGCAAGGCATATTTACATAGCCAGTAATTTCACCCTGGCTTAGCCCCCAGCTGCCTGCCACAAGGTTCTGCACAAAATAAAGCTCCACCCAAACCCCAGCCTGGATCCCACCATCTTCTTTCCGGGTGCACCAGGGTCAGCAGATCCCTCCCACTGCATCCTGGCCACCAAACTGGCTGAACACCCTGACCACTGCTCCACTGTGCCTTGTGGCACTGACATCCCTCCTCCTGGGATTCCTTTTGCAAAACAGAGACAGCCAATGCTCCAGCGATCACATGGAAGTAGTGCTCCTCCTTCAAGCAAGTGGGGTCCCTGCAGCCCTTCTCAGCTCCTGCAGAGGGTGGTAGCTTCTTTACGTAGTCTTTGAATCTCACCGAGTTACATGATTTAAACCAAAAATAAAGCTATTACAGAGTATTATGCTCAAGCCATTTAATTGCAATAGCCAGTGTCAGAAATCTTGATTTTGTAGTATATGTAGTAGTGAAAACCCTATGGGATAAACTTTCAGGGAAATTTTATGGGGCTGTGTTTAATCTCCTGTAGCACACATACCACACAACACCTGCAATAAAAGAGTTGGATATATGGTCCATCGAGCAGCATGACTGACATGTGAACTAGAATATCATAATAGTGGGAATGTTTTTGTTGCAGGCTCTTTTTGTTACCTTATCTCCTTTTTCTCCTTTGTATCTTATCACTGGACACATTATTCATCTTACCTGTGCCTCAGTTTCTCTAACTGTACAGCAATGAAAGCCACACTTCCCAAAGTGCTTAAAAATATCTGGAAAAACTCAGTACTTAAAAATCTCTGGACAATTGGCAGATCTGTTTAAGAGCACTGGCAAAACTTTGCAGATAAAAAGATTTCTGCAGTTACAACATATATCACAATATGAGACTCTCTGTGATTGCAAAAAATTGCATTGTCCTAATGGTCCTTGACACACAATTGTTTTCGCACTGGCAGTACAAATCCAGTCAGACCTAACAGACCCAACACCGTCCCCAGGGTAGCCAACAAACTTTGGACTACTAAGGACATATGCATCCAAATAGGAGTGGTTCCTTTCAATATGTACAGATTTTTCCTGATAATATAAATGACATCTGGTGACAAGAGTCCGTATGTATATTGACAGTTACTGACAGTCTTCACACAATTTCCGTACAAATCTTACAACTGAAGCGAAAACATTAGGAAAGAAAAGAAAGAAAACAAGCAAACAAACAATGCTTAAACCATCTAATTTCCTCTTACTGGGGTGCAAACATTGCCCTAAATTGCACTGTGTTTCCTTCAGAGCATAGTTTTGGTAACAGAGGTTTCACACGATCCTATGAAGAACAGAAAGAAAAGTTGTGTAGCTTGGAATACTTCTCAGTATTTCCCATTCATGAGGGTATAACTCATATATATGGTTTATATCATCGTTTTCATGTGCTGTTGATCACAGTACATCAGTCATCGCCCTCTGTACAGAAGATAGACCAACTCCCTATTTTGCATTACCTTCAGTAGCATATAGTAGTTCACCCTAAAGGCTGAACCTGGACTTCTCTGTTCCTGACTGCCAGCGTCTCTGCACAACAGTCCTGGTGGAACTCTTACGGTGAAACAAAGTGTGTTTCATACTGACTGCTTTAAAATTCACTTTTTTTCCTCTGTCTTTGAAATTCTGCTGATTTGTGAGTGGAGGATTCCTTTCATGAAGTGTTGAGGGGCCCCTGCAAGGACTCTGATCCGTAGAAGAAGGAGCTGGAGTTTTTTGATCAGTGGCTTTGTTTTCTGCTTGAATCCTGAATGTATCAGCTTGATAAGTTTTTTCAGTTTTAGTTTTGTTTTACTAGTTTATATTATAAATATGAATATAAATATGAATATGAATATAAATATAAATATATATTTATATTTTAAATATAAATATATATTATAAATATTATATATATTTTGTTTTACTCATTTTATATTCTCCATCCTATTTAGCAGAGACTTTTGAATCCTCTGGCACTCCCAGGATGATTGGATGGATAGGGAGGGGGACCTCTTTATTCTCAGAGATTTTTTGATATAAATATTGAATTTAGTGAATTCCACCTGCACTGTAAAATAATCTAGCATACAGAGGAGTAGGTACTGAAACACTGAAGTTGTGTGTAGCTGTGGCTACCACCAAAATGCACTGGGTAACTATTGGACCTGAGTCACCTGGTCTTCTAAGCTAATATGGGATGGTTCTTCTGCACCCTAAAGAACTTATCTAGAGATGACTGACTGGGGGTGCAGAGCATCCCACCGGCACTCAAGATATGCATGGAAATGTTTAAATGGTGTATGGCATATTGCCCCTGTTTCCCACATTCCTTCACCTGGAGCTTGCTATGCCCAAATCAGGATACTCCTTATTGGTTTCCCTCCTCTCCTCCTCTTCTGGGTGGACACAGGTGCCCTGCAGGGCTCCAGTGTTGCCCTCTGGCTGTGGCTGGCCAGGCTTGCCATGCCTCTGGGTGCAGGTGGAGGGGCATCCTCTCCCAGAGCCCTCCCTCCCACACAGAGGCAGTTTTCTCTGCTGATCATCTACTGAGCCCTGCAAGCCTTCCAGGGTCGGTGATATACACACTTGAAGCAGATTTCAGGGGAGCATTAGAAACTTTGTGTTTTGTAGATCCTTGGAAGTATCTCAGAGGAGTTCAAGAGGAGTTCATTGACAACAACGGGAAATCTCCCCAGAGTGGCTGGTAACTGCCTGAAGGGCAGTCAAGCAGCAGGGCAGACAATCCACTTAATTTTAGTTGTGAAACATTTTTATCTTTGCTAAGGTTAATAATTTTAATGTGCAATTATATTTTAATTTGCAGTATGTAATATTCATACACTGGCATTTTACTGTCTATAAAGAAATATGTTTTGTTATCCTGTGTTAGTTAGCTGCAGCCATTTTCTCAGCCAGCTTACTAAAAATTTTGAAAGGGGATTGGCCATTTTGTCCCTGCAGTGAAGTAAATTTTCAGCATAACCATTTGGGCTTTCTGAAATTTGCTATAGGTCTGTCCTAGTGTTCATGTTTGGTCCCTTGCCTCAATTTCCACATTACTTACTGCTCTCACAGGTTTTCAACTGCCAGTTTATCACACTAAATGTCCTCCTGCACTTATGGGCAATACAGAGTACAAAACTGTCTCTGGCTCCAAAATAATAGTTAAATATAATGAATTCTTTAAGCACTCTATTGAAATAAAACAGGAATCCTCCACTTGTATCTACCCTGCAGCCTAAGCCATCACTATACAACATTATTTGCAGTGCTGTAACATCTTCAAACAAACTTTGTGGGTAAATGTTGTTTCATTGTTGCCCTAGCGTTGCTGAAAGCACAAGCTAAAAGACAAAATCTGTTTCAAAAACCCATTCAAACTTCAGTGTCCAAAGAACACCTCTGAGACACAGAGCTGGGTCTTGTCCAAGGACACCAGCTGTGTGCAAAGCTCCAAGGCTGTTGAGGTTAAATTAGTTTACTCTGCGTGGGCAATTATCCTAGCACAAACTACTCTTGACCAGAAGACATAACGAGCAGTTTTAGGAGACTTCAGTAATAAAGTCCACACCGCCACACTGATAAGAAGGGAATAAAGGAAAGCAGTTTCAATTAACACAGCTTCGTCTGTATAAAATCTGTCAAGGGTGTCCCTCAATGACATTGACAGAATTACCTGCATACTATCAGCATATTAACTACAGTTGCCTTAACTTGTAAAGCTCTCACCTTCAGAAATGTTTCACAGCTGCAGCTCCAGTGGATGAAGCAGTTCTCCAGCAGATCTCCACTCATGTCCCAGGAAATTAATCTTCTACTCCTAGGCATCTAGAATCCAAATCAACCAGAACTTTGAATTTGTCTTGCACTTGCACTCAGGTAACATTATTAAAAAATTACAAGACACGGAGAATTAACATCCACGCAGAAAACTTGCCCATAATTTCCCTCCTTAAAAACAGATGAGGAAATATACATTAGCATACTTTTGTCACTGATACAAATACATATTTAAATGAGGGGATAGTTACAGCAAATGGGAAATGTAATTTGCAGTGAAAATCCTGCTTGAAGTAACTGTGGGGGGAAAAGATAGGAAAAAAGGGGAACATATTATTTTATGGTGTTGAATTGGAAGTTGTAAGTGTGTGGATTCCTTTTTATGTAGTGTTTAGTATTATTAAAAGCCTAAGGTTTCTACTGCCTATTCCTTTAAATAATAGAAATATTAAGGCAACACACACCCCAGGGTCTTTATTAGACTGTAGGTAGTTCTATTCCAATGTAAATTTCAATACCATGAAATTGAGATAATTTTATTCATTCAGTTATCTCCTGCTTTTCAACATGCCACACATGGGATCTTTCTTTTTCATGCATTTTTGCAGCAGTGAGCCTGAAGAGAACTCGTGTTAAATATCTGGTGCCTTACAGAAGCTTTGATTCTTGAGTTTTTCAGATTTCACATCAAATTAAGTTGTTATAGCATAAAGTAATGAAAAGCAACATTTGTATTAAACTGTAGTTATGTTTATTGATTAATGTTAAAGACCAGGCATTATATTTCCTTTCACTTTGGAAAATAGATGAAACTTGTTTAGCTCAATCTTTATTCTTTCAACAAAACCAAGAAAATTTCTCCAGTGTAGTCTGCAAACTGACTGCAAAAATCTATGCTGGCTTAGGAATAGAAAGACTACTTGGTGCTATGCTTCTCTTAAAGGTGTTTTTATCCTGGCTTTTTACTTCTAATCTCTACTCTTTTGCAAAGAGTTTTATTGAGCATTGTGCATTCTCATATGCAGCATATCTGAGTCACAACTTGTAAACTTGCCGGAAAGAAAGGTTAAATATGCATGTGCAAAACCATGGATCAGAAACAAAGAACCTCTGCACATCTTGTCATGTTTTGCAACAAGTTCCAGGAGCGTGGCTTGACTTCTGCAATAGGAGAAATTATAGTTGTGAGCAGTCTTTTGGCCTCTAGGATCTGTAGAGAGTAAAAGCTAGGGTAGCAAAAGAAGAACTGGAGGCATGTGTATTCTGCATGTAGTGAGCTTCTCTGGAAGTCCTACACCAGCCCTAGTGGAAGCCAACAGGATTTCCTTAGGTTGGCCATTTATGTTCTGTGAAGTCAGCCCTCCTTCCCCTCCTAGAAAAAGGGGGATGGTCTCTGGAATTACACAACCTCCTTAAGAATGTCCTTTATTTTGAGGTTTACAGCAGATAATCATTTGATATCTGAAATCACTGTCTGTCTTGATGTCTGTTAATGTCTCCCAGTTTCTGCCTGTATTATTAGAATCTGTAAAAGTCTTTCAGGACAAAGATCATTCTGTGCATATACACCATTTCTTGCCTCACTTCTGGCTACTCTCAGGGATGAGACTATGGGCCATGTACTCTTGTTCACAAGGCATTTTCATTCTTATGCTGTCAAATATTATTAAGTCAGTGATGGAACAACATCCTTTTTTGTTTTGTGCTTATGCAACAGCTACCCAGATAGGGAAATGATCTGTGAAAATATTTCTCAGGCACTTGATTAGCAATCACTGGTGTTTCAAATAAGTGCTCGTACATTGGTGTCAGAGAGGTATTTATATTTCCAGGGTCTCCAATCATCCTAGTTCCTTTTAATTGTGTAGTGCTTAGCTAACTTGTTATTCAAAGGAAAGGTATCATTCAGGCTCAATTCCATTTTAGGTAAGCTTCACCAGGAGTATATTTTTCCATCAGGTGCAAATAGGACAGTTCCATGTCCTGGTGTGGTGTGTGACTTCACCAGAAAGATGAAAAGAGAGGTGTTGTGGACCCACTGCTGTCCTTGGGCCATCAACATCACACCAGCTTGAGACCTCCTGCCAACTCCTGGTGGGCTCAGTGCCTTCTTGTGAGGTGCTGTCAGAAAACTGGTACTGGGTGAATAACAACTAAATCATTATGATCATGTCAAACTATCCTTCCTGAAATACCATGTGGATGTTGCACTGTACAGATGAAAAAAGAGGACCAGTTCAAAATTACTAGTCTTCCATTTGTGATCAAAACTAGCTACAAGTTCATTGTCCCCAGGGCACAAAGCTAGCTCATTAACCCGCTGCACTAGGCAGACCTTGCACTGACACCTTGTGCTAGTGATTTCTCATGCAAAACCTGTCATTCCAAACAAGAAGCAGGTTTGTGTCCTTGGAGTTGAAACTTGAGAAAATGTCATTGTGATTTAAGCAACAGTGATAAAAAGTAGCTAACTCAAATCAGTAGGGCTCAGCTCCAGGCCTTTATACTAATCCAAAATAAGTAAAGAACATCATGTTCAAAGAAATGATTTTTGTATAAGACTTGACTTTAAAGTCTGTGTGCAAAAATATTCTTTTTGATCTGAGTTCAGTGATTTCCTCACTTATCTAAAAAGAGTTAGCAACACAGGTAGTAAATGAAACTTGAATATAAAACAAAAACAGCACTAGACAACTGTTTCTTTATGGTTTTACCAGCTCAAGAAAGAACCATGTTGAGAAACTCTTAATAGTGCTCTTGGAGCATTTTATTTATTAGGTTACTGTGGCAAAGAGAAGCAGGGGGAGAGAGGTGATGGACTCTGGGCCATGTTTTGCCCTTGGCGTTGAACTCCTGTGACTGGCAACAGCTTGAGCTGTTGCTTTTTTGGCTCACATGATAGATGCACTTAAAGATTATTTGTGCTTTCTGTGTTAATGGTACATTTCGAGACACATTTACAAATCCATACGGAGACTAGAGAGGTGACAGAAGAGTTTCTACCCTGTACCCTGTGGTGCTGAAGAACCAAAATTTTGACTGGGTTTCAGAGCAAATACAGCATGTTGGAAAGTTGGTATTAAATGTAACTTTCCATGACAGTTGGAACGTCCTTAAATGAATTACAGATTAAATGTCTGTACTAAAAAGTCGCTGAGTAGCAGCACCTGCATTGTTGTTAATTGCTAACGAATCAAGCTATGCACTCCCAGATGTTCAAGCATAGTACTGGCCATGGAGTTTAGATATGGTAGATTTTGTAACTTTACAGGTATCAAAGGATTGCAGGATTTCGGACTCAACCAGTTTTTGGTCAACAGACATTTCTGTAATGTTATGTTTGCATACTGCTACTGAATACGGTTGTAAGGATAGGGAGCCAAGTAGGAAAAGGCTATAGCTAGACTTTTCTTTGTTTCTTTGCCTTTTATGGGTGTGAACCTGTACATTGTAATGCTGCTTCTTCGTTTCGACCAAGTCTTGCCATGTTTCCCTAACTGAGAGTGCACTATCTGAGTTGTATAACTCCTCCCGGATTTGCTCTGATTTATTAACTTTCTATTTTCTCTAGGACTTTAAATCAGCAGGGGATATACAAATCACAAATAAACATTTACTCAAGAAGAAATTTTGAGCTCCCTGGAATAAAAATGTATATGTACAAACAGAAGGCCTTTGAATAATATTCAGAAAAGAAGGACACATGAAATTTCACAGTGAAGCTGGTATGTGGTGAGTGGAAGTGCTTTTTTTAATAGCAAAAATATGGCAATAGCTGCACCGTGCAACCTGTACTCCAGATGAAACAGCATAAATATTGTAATGCCCAGTCATTCAGCAGGGAAAAGAGTAACATTTTCCAAATGGGCTATTTCTTTACTCAAACTGCCTTCTATTTTGCAGCTGATAGCTCCTTCTCTCTGCTTGTCCAGCTGTGGTTTCCATCCAAACACCATGCTCTGGGAAATAATTTGTTGCAAAAAATCCCCTCTATAAATAATAAACCAAAGCTTTGTCTCAAAGAATACCAGGACAGCTGTCAAAAAAGGTGAGATTCATTTACAAAGAGAACAAGGAGATGTAAATGGATGAGGTAGGAGCAGTGGGAAAAGGAAGCGTGGTGTCTGAAGGTTAATGTACAATGTAACAAAACACATAGGGCACATTTCAGGGGAAAAGTCAGAGGCATTTGAAATAAGAGAAACCAATAAATCATATGAATCACTAGGTCATGAAATTGTGAGAAACTTTATTTTTATTCTAGAATAGCAACCGATCTGGCTTGGAGAAAATTTTCTTATCTATTCAGCAATAGAAGGTGCAAAAATGTTTACTTCCAGCTTGTATTGGTTAGAAGATGGCAACTATGTTTGTTCTTTTCCAAATGTTTGCTGTTCCTGTATCAGCACAAAGATGTATACAGCTATAAAAAGTAGCCTACAGTCATGTGACAACTATCTTTTGAGATCCCATGGATATTCATGTTTATGGTGACTTAAATTTATATAATGATTTAGTGTGATGCAAAAAAAGACTTCCCTGGGCTTACACCTAAGGGCGAATAATCAGCTCAAGAATTACATTACTGACTCCAAGTGAATTATTTTTAGTTTCTTTTTTGATAACTACTCTGGTGATTAACACCTAGGAAAACACAAGTGCACGGAACAATCCATGGCAACTTGATACTCAGTTTTCAGCTTTCGAACATGCAGAAAAGCAATTAGATTTTCTTCATGTTTTTATGGTGTATAATAGCATTAGTGCTCTCTAAGTCAGGCATTTCCTGGCAGCTAATGGTGGGTTGGGTTAAGAGCCCCTGGGTTTATCTTAGACCTTTTACTCTTCCAGCCAGTCATTAGCTGCCAGGAAATGTTTGACTCAGGGGTCATTATTGCTTAAATATTGCCTCTAAAAGCTTCTCATTACTATCAATTCATTTTGCTTTTGTGCTGTATTAGCAGGCATAAGTAGTAATACTATTAACTAAAATAACAAATCAGGCAAATAATAAAGGCTCTGCAGGCCAGGGACAGGGCCAAGACAAATTATTTTCTACGTATTTCTAGTTTAGGGTTGGATATCGACACTGTAATAAATCCAAACAAGAAGAGTAAGTATCAAGTGACTACTAGAAGAGAGGACGCAAAAGGATAAAAGGAGAAAAGAAGAGGGAGAAGCAATTTCATGACAAGAGAAAAAAAAACAGAGTCAAAGAGTAGCATAATGCCAAAGTCTTGAGTGAGGAATTTTGCATTCCTGCCGGTGAGAAAAGTTACAAGGACATATTGCAGTGTGCCAAGTAATTGTACGTATTTCATCACCAGTATACACTTTCTGTGTTTTCAGTTTTTCATACGCAAACAATGACTTGTGGCTTGAGGCTACAGTACAAATATTAAACAAGACACTCTCTTTGATTTAGTCACAAGTCTCCTGCAAGAGAAGACCTCATCTGAAATCCCCAGAAGCAAATAAAAATGGAATGTTGCCTCAGTGTGAACCAAAACTTTATTCCTTTTTCACCTGGTGAGATGGCAGCTCAGTTTCTCATCAGCCTGAATCCATGGTCATGCATATTCCTTTCCTCCATCAGTTATCTTGATGAGTTCAGTATCTGAACTACTATACTCAGTAGTTCAGCTTTTCAAACTATCCTTTCATTTTCTGCCTGGAAGAGAAGCTGACACCCACCCGGCTGCACCCTCATTTCAGGCAGTTGTAGAGAGCAATAAGGCCTCCTCCTTTTCTCCAGAAAAAACAGCCCCAGCTCCCTCAGGTGCGCCTCACCAGACGTGTGCTCCAGACCCTCCACCAGCTCTCTTGTCCTTCTCTGGGCATGCTCCAGCACCTCGGTGTCTTTCTTGTAGTGAGGGACCCAGACCTGGACACAGCACTAGAGGTGTGGCCTCACCAGTGCTGAGTACAGAGGGACAGCCACTATTGCTGATACAGGCCAGGATGGCCTTGGCCTTCTTGGCCACCTCAGCACACTGCTTGGTCATGTCCAAAAATACCAGACTTTGCATGCTTTTGACTGCTTTTATATACAGCCACCAAAGAAAAACACTGCAAGCTGAAGATAGTGTGGTACACAGCGCACCCCTGCTAAGCAGCCACCCCTGCTAAGCAGCCACCAGGCTACTGTTGAATTCCTAGCCCCTTTTTTGCACTGTCTTCACAACATTCGTTCACTTCAACATTTACTCATATAAATTGTCTGTGAATGAGTCAGTGTTCAGCAGTGAGACCTCCCAATGCGCTGCATGTTAGTGAAGCACTTTTGTGAGCACTCAAGCTCATCAATATTTCAGTAAACTTTGGGCAAATATATTTCTAAATTATTCTGGAAGCAGACTGAAAGATGTACTTAAATTAAGCCTATATAAGTTAAAAGCACATTTAGGCGTCTTGGATATCAAGTCTAATATATTCTGTTACTACGTCTGAAAAAAAAATATATGAAAGAAAGAATTATTTCTTTAAACATCAATGTACCTATTCTGGAGACCATAAAAAGTATACTACCTTCAACCCTATTTATTTGATTGCATTATGTTATCACTAAAAGCCTCACTCAGAACTGACAAGATCTATTAAGCTAACCCTGTACGTTATTCTGCAAAAATAATTGGAAGCCATAATTATCTAAATTTAAATTTGATGTTTACAGGTATGTGTTACAAACAGGACCTTAGCTGAGTTTCAACCTTAGGTGAAAGTTGCCCTAGAAAAGACGTGAAAAAAAGTAGTATAACAAGATGATCAATACTTCCAAACTGGTGCATTGTAGAATTAATTTCAAGTTAAATTAATTAATCTAACTCAATATTATCAGGAAAATTATTCAATATTGTGAGGAAAGATACATTCTGGATAAGGAAAATAGTGCTGCCCACAAACGAAGATTCCTTTCTACAGAGCAGGAATAAAACTGGTGTTCCAGCCAACACCTGCAGAAGGAATGGTTCCCTGAGCTCTTGATTTGAAACAGATACATTTATTCCTAACTGTAGTTAGCCTTTCAGAAGTAGATAGATGTATGGAACTATGATAAGTTTGAGTTTCCCCAACTCAAAGGCAGCAAGAAAAACACCCACCTGAACTAGTAAACTGCACTGAAACATTACTCTCTCAAAGGTTTGCTGGGTCCGTTTTCTAATTAAAGAGAGTAAACCTTAGTAGTTTCTAACTTACCAAAATGCTCCGAGTTCCAAACAATAGTCTTGAACCCATAACCTATCTCAAACTGACATTGCAAGACCACTAAGGTTGTGAAGTCTAGCGTTCAGAAAATGAGGAACTACCAGAATAAAATTGTCCCTGATATTTGCATTCACCCTCCTTATGCATATGCATTACCTTGCATTCCTTTCTTACATAACAGCACACAAGCTGTTCCACAGGGTGCCTGACTCAGTCAGAGAAGGGTGATCATTTGGTATTCCCTTTTATCTTCACTGGAAAGGCTCCAGGCCTCACTTAATGCATACAACGGGAAACCATCAGTGAGTTAAAAGTTAATAATTCCCTCACTAATATTTCTATAGTTATTTCTTTACAGTCTCTGAGACTGGGATTTTTTAAAAATATGTTAAGATACCTGTTCAGACTGCCAGTAAGCTGCATAAAATTTTCAAAACTGTCTTTGTCACAAGGCTCTGCAGCAATTGTAAGTGTGTGTGTGTGGTGGTCACCTCTGGTAGGAGTTACCCAGAGCATCCATTCCTCTCTTGCTGCATTGGAGGAGGATTCACTCTCCTGTGGTACAGCCCCGATGAACCATCTGGCAGAGATCAGGGCTGCTCTTTATATTCCCTGTGTTTGTGCCATACCCAGCTGGTACCACAATGTGATTGTTTGCGTCTGGCCAAGGTGATGGGGAAGAAGCTGGGGATGCAAAGGGGCTCAGGTGCAGCTGAAAAGGCCAGGCAAGAGGACCTTTCAGTTTGGGAGAAGTAGCCAACAGGTCCAGCAGTGACTCTGCCTGGCTCCATTCTCCTAAGATCAAGGGCACAGCAGACACTGTGGGATGTGCATTTGTCAGGTCCTCAAATGCTGCAGAAGTGCCTCAAGAGAGATGGGTAGTCCAAGGTATGAAAATCCTGGCTGGGAAAGCCATTAACAGAGTGAAGATCACAGATGAGTTATAGGAAAGTATATCGTATAGCTCAATATGGTAGCCCAGATCCTTGAAGATTCATTAATAAATGATAATAAATTAGCATTTTGGTAAGCTGCAGAACTGCTTTAGGATTACTTCTGCATGCTTCTAGAACACAATGCATAGATCTGCCAATATTTCATCCATTTTACTTAAATTTCTCATATAACAGTTTCGCTTCATTCTTCCTCATTTTCCAATTCGTCACCATCCATTAACTATGCTTTTCCAGTGCATTCAAAGGTGAATTTTTGCTGCTCGTACCTTGCAATCCCGGTCTGAAAAGAAATGAAAACAATCAAACCAGCGTCTTTAAGCCTCAGTAGTCTATGGCTCTCCATGCCAGCCCTCTAAGCTGTGAGATGGTTGTTGTGCAGCTTAAACTGAGGACAGAAACCGGAATGCCATATTTCTGAGTGCTGCATTGGGTCTGCAGTGCTGTGCAGCTCGGAGAGGTATGTGTCTGTGTGTCCTGCAATACCAAGTGAGGACTGCTTGCCAGGATTTGTGCCTGGAATTTGGAGCAGATCCTTGGCTTGTCTGGCAATTCAGATTTGTAATTTTTCTTTCAGACATTATGAGTAGGCAGGCAGTTGTTACAGTGAAATTGCAACTGATCCTTCCCCAGCAAAAGAGGTAAAAGCAATCCTATACAAGTCTTCCAATTATCCTGCATTGTGGTGTCGTTGGTCATAAAATTGTCCATTTTTCTTGTGATACTATCACAGCTTGTAACACACAATGTCAGTAACTGAAAGGAGTAGAAAGGCCAGTCTTGTGGTGCAGAGTAATTGATTTTATCATGTGAATTAGGCAAGAAATGTCTTACTGCTGCTTTTCCTTTTATAGATTCACTGTAATAGAGCTTGTGGAATGTGAAACTACTGTTGCCTTCCCTCTTCTTGAGATGAATCCTGAAACATACAGTTTCATTACCTGCTTTTCCTCAAATATAAGATAGAGCAGAACATCATAGTTGGAGATTTATGTGATCATTTCTGCACATGCACATAATAAAAAGGACGACTTACTCCAAGGAGTACATGGGGAAGACACACAAATCTGTGAAGACAGGAGGGAAAAAATGGTGGGGAAACATCAACTCTAATTCTTTGTCATGAACTGACTTAATATAATGTGCTTCTTTTCTACCTAAGTGTTATGATCCGCCAATTTTCTCTAAAGAACCATATGAAAATGGGTCTTGGGGAAAATAGTGTATTTTATCTATACTATAGGAAAGTGAGAAATCGATATACATGGATCCACAGGAGAACCCATGTGTACATAACTGAGGGCAACTGAGCAATTTAACTGTTTATTTCAGTATATGAATATGATGGATATGATCTATAAACAATACATTCAGTAACAATGCCTCTGCCTAAAAGACAGAAATTAGAGCCTGAAAGGAAGGGAATGTTTTCCCCACAATTTTGACACAATATTGAAAAATTAGCTCCCAAGAATTTTAAAACTGAGGAGCTACTAATGAACTCAGAAATGTCGTGCATTTAGTGCAAATTAAATAAATTTAATTTGAAGCTCTTAAGATATGAACAGGAAATTTCAGTTAATGCTACATGTTTTCAATGCAGTATTACATTTATATGGGATCACAGAAGTCAAAAAACCATTAACTTAAAGCTCTGTGGCCAGGCAGGACATGACTTAGTTATACCCCAACAGTCTTACAATGAACACAAGGTTTTGATTTTCCACAACCAGGTGGAACTTCTCACTTGCTATGAAGCTGTCCCCTGACCAGGAAGAAGTTGCTCCTGAAATGGTTGCTTGATCTTGGCCACGAGGAGCACAGACCAACACACTGGCCATGGTACTTTCTTTGCCGTTGTGGCACTGACGTAGCCATTCCAAAGACAGGACTGTAAGAGTGCTTCTTTCTGCAGGCTGGTTAGGTTTTTTTGTGCATTTGATGGGGAAAATGGAGACATGGACAGGAGCTATAAATACATTAGCATAGGAAGTGCATGACATTTCCATGCCTATCACTGGTTTTAACCAATTCTCATTTCTTTCATAGATAGACTTGTAAGAAACAGCCTGAGTGGGTTCTTCTTTGGAAGAACAATGATTTTCTGGAAAGACAGGGCGTGTGCTCCTCTCTTTTCTTTTCAGAGCACAGACACAGGACCAAACTGATGTGAGTCTGTAGGTGAAAATATTGGAACCAAAATTAAGGCCAAACACTTTCTTGTTGCAGGCAAAAAGAACACAGCAAACATTGCTTTTGACTGTACAAAACAAAACTCAAAGCAGTCACATACTTCATGGTTTTATGCTTTCCAGTAGAGCCTTTGGCACTGTCTCCCACAGCATTCTCCTGGAGAAGCTGCAGTTCATGGCTTGGACAGGTGCTCTCTTCCCTTGGTAAAGAACTGGCTGGATGGCTGGGCCCAGAGAGCAGTAGGAAATGGAGTTGCATCCAGTTGGTGCCCAGTCACTAGAGGAGTTCCCCAGGGCTCAGTTTTGTGTCCAATCCTGTTTAATATCTTTATTGATGATCTGGATGAGGCATTTGAGCGCACCATCAGTCAGTTTATGGAGCTGGGTGGGAGTGTTTATCTGGAGGGCGGGAAGGCACTGCAGAGGGATATGGAGAGGCTGGATTGATGGGTTGAGGCCAATGGTATGAGGTCCAAGAAGGTGAAATGCTGGGCCCCGAACTTCAGTCACAACAACCCTGTGCAGTGCTACAGGCTGGGGCAGAGTGGCTGGAAAACTGCTCAGTGGAAAAGGACCTGGGAATGCTGGTGAACAGCAGCTGAACGTGAGCCAGCATGTGCCCAGGTGGCCAAGGACAATGGAATCCAGCAACGGTGAGCCCAGTAAGGGCAGGGCAGTGACCACCCCCCTGTACTTGGCACTGCTGAGGCCACATCTCGAGTGCTGTGCCCAGTTCTGGGCCCCTTACTGCAAGAAAGTCATTGAGGGGCTGGAGCATGTCCAGAGAGGGCAATGGAGCTGGTGAAGGGTCTAGGGTTTACGTCCTGTGAGGAGCAGTTGAGGGAGCTAGGGTTGTTTTTTCTGGAGAAAAGGAGGCTCAGAGGAGGTCTTATCAGTCTCTACAAGTCCCTGAAAAGAGGTTGTAGCCAGGTGGGGGTCCGCTTCTCTCCCAGGCATCTGGCATCAGGACAAGAGGAAATGCCCTGAAGCTGCACCAAGGGGGGTTCAGGCTCAACACCAGGAAAAATATCTTCATGGGGAGGGTTATTCAGCACTGGAATTGAGAGCCCAAGGAAGCGGTGGAGTCACCTTCTCTGGAGTTGTGCAAGAAATGACTGGACATGTCACTTAATTCCATGATCTAGTTCACAAGATAGTGATTGGTCAAAGGTTGAACTTGGTGATCTTAGAATTCTTTTCCAACCTAAATGATTCCAAGATTCTCTGGTCAGGGTCCTCTTATATAAATAGTTTACTTGTGACCATTAATATCAATATAAACTGCCTTTAAAAATTGCCAGAGAATCAATGTATAATTGTGTGTGAACAGTAATTTTTCAAGCTACTTCAAATATTTGAAGTAACTGCAGATAATAAGAAACTGGTAATTTGAATAACTTTAGAGCAAATAAAGTAACTTTATTATTTTCAGAAGTTTTTAATATAAATCCTAGAAGGGTTTGTTTCTAATCCCTTTTAAATAAGTAGAAATGTTCCTTTTGATCTAAATAAGTGCTGAGTCACTCTTCAGCTAAGACCACATTTACAAGAGCAAAGGGATTATTTACACATTTTTAAAAGTTCTGAGCATTTTTTTTCTTTACACCTGATATAAATATGGCAATTGTCCCTCCATGTTCAGAGCTACACAATCACAAGTTTTCTGAGGTTGGCAAACACCTCCAGAGACTGTCCAGTCCAACTTCTATGCCCTGCCATTAGACGTTTACACACATGGATAAAATACCAACCTGAACATCCACAGCTCTCTATCCTCAGTTTGTGTAAGATTTGCTTCATTCCCCTGTCTCCTCTGTGGCTATTTGTTGGACTCACTCCAGTATGTCCATGTCTCTCTGGTACTGGAGGGATCAGAACTGGACTCAGCACTCCAGGTTCGTCTCACCAGGGCTTAAATAGAGAGGGAGGATCACCTTCCTTGATCTGCTGACAATGAGCCTCCTGATGCAGCCCAGGATACCCACTGGTACACCTTCCTTGATACAAGAGTACATTGCTGGCTTATGCCAAGAAATAAAAAACACCAAGTCCTTTTCTGTGGCTCCCAGTGTGTACTGATACTCAGAGTCATTCCTTCCCAGGTTCGGAATTTGGCATTTCCAGGAAAATTAACTTCAAAAAGTTCCTATTGGCCCATTTCTCCAGCCTATCCATGTCCCCCCTGGAAGGCAGCCCAGCCAGCCAGCCAATCAGCTCCTCCTCCCTGGTCTGTGTCAACTGCAGAATTGATTAGAGTCTGTTCCATCCTGGCGTCGTGGTCACTGTAAAGAGGTGAAACCATATTGATCCTAGTGGTCCTATTGACCACTGGGATACACCACCGGCGATGCTACTCCAGCTGAGGATTTTGTGCCAATGGTCACAACCCTCTGAGCCCACCTGTTTGATCTCCTTCTTCTCTTCCTGTTTTTCATTCCCAGAGACAGGAGTGCTATTTATTTCCTCCCAGTCCTTTGGAAACTTTCTGTTCACCATGAAGTGAACAAAGGTGATCAAGAATTGCCTCAAAATGGACTAGCGGCTGCATCCTGTGACACATGATGAATTTTTGTCTGTAGAGTTTGTTTAAATATTTCCTAACCTAATTAAATTGAAGTTGAGTGTAAGTCCTAATTTTTTGCCTTCTTTCTTCCTTTCAGGACCTTGTATTCCACCACCTCCTAGACTGCTCATTCCATGCTCAGTTTCCCTTCCTAAGATACTGGGGTGGTCAGGTCACTGAAGAAGACAGATATCTGTCAAAATGAAGCTTCTTCCAGTTGTTTGAAGAAGACATCATCTAATTTTTCCTGACCAGGTCACCTGTAGCAGTAGTGTGGTCTCCCTCAAGGTTGCCCATGCTCATCTTCTGTCTAGCCCCAACCCATCACATCTGGATGGCTTAAGATTCCTCCCCAAGTGGAGCATTGTGCATCTCCTCTGCTCTTTCATTAAGTCAGGATGCACTGCTACATCACTTGCTTTGGAGAGGGGCTGTTGTTCAGAATCTGGGACTTAAATCTACAACTTCTGGCTTTGAAAAGTTGTGTCAATAAGAAGTCCGAGTAAGTCACAAAGTTGGCCTGTATATAGCTGCTGAGCACTGGCTTGCATTTTTTTTTTTTACTTCCTTTCATAACCTTCTGTGATGTCGTTAGTACATTTAACAAGTGTGTCTCCTTGGTTTTGTGGTCCAAGCTCACTATATTTAAAACAAATCTTAAGTAATTACCTAGAAGCAGCTTTTTTTTGCTTTTTTTTTTTTTTTTTTTCTGTACTAAACATTTACATTTACACTTAGTTTGAGTCTGCTTCTCCTTGAAAATTAGAAGAGCAAACTTCAGACCTGTGGTGGTGACATACAGCAGACTGGACATGTCTCATTGAGAAATCTGTCCAGAACAGATACTACCCCATGTCTAATCCTATTTACAGGAATTGTGTATTATTTCAGAGTTCTGTCCAAGTTCAAAAATATTTAGAAGGTGAGAACTAAGTGACATATTGCATTAGGGAGAAAAGTCAAGAGTAAAGTGTAGTTCTCAGAAACATTGGTAACATCCTGAGCAAATAATTTTAAAATCATTCGCTGATTTGAACGCGGGGCTTAAGTAACGATGGGAAATTTTATAAAAGCAAAACATGCTACTTTGATTATCTAAAATGTAGTAAACGGGTTAATTTGTATTTTGAAAGTTTTATGCAGTACGCTTGGTAACAGCTAACATTTGAATACCAGTCATCTTTGCATATCAGCTTTTGTAACCTCAAGAGCTTTTGCCATTTGTTCTGATTAGGTCTGTCTTCAGGAGATAAGTCTCTCAGGTAATTTGAAGCACAGGAACGAAATGAAGTCCGTTTGATGGTCTGAGACTAGAAAAGGTCTCTTACCCATTTAATTAATGCTTTTTAAAAAAATTCCTGTTCATGTTTCATTTTTTATACCATTTCTTCAGACGTCTGAACAGCAGCACAATTATTTCAGGATTTTTTTCAGTGTTTCTAAAGAAGTGTTCCTTATGTAAGTGGCTACACTTTTTACCATGAGCTAAATAGTGGTTTGAATCCTGTTCCATATCTGTGTCCACAGTGGCACACTCCCACCAGATAATTTCATATAATGTCTGTGTAGGGTTTAAAGTTAAACTGACCTCTTTTACTCCAATATATTATATATACCGTACTGAGGATTATTTAACACCAGGAGCAAGCAGAGCACAGAAACAAAGGAGGAAGGGCTAAGCTCTCACTCTCTGTGGTGTTGCCTGCTCTGTTTCCTTTTAATATTACAATTGAAGTTACATGATCTGAAGATTTCCTTTAAATTTCAAGCTTTTTTTTCCCCCATTGAATCTGTGGCTGCTAGTGCTGAAGTGCAAAACTGATCTCCAGCTATAAAGTCACTGCATTATTTAAGCTCTCGTCTCTATTATGTAGTTACTTTATTAATACCTTTTTTAAGATCATGACCTTAATTCAATGTTTAAAGGAATAAAGGCAAATGTCTCAGTCAGTGACACATTTCTCATTTTAAGGAGAGCTAAACCTCCTGCTCAGCCCAGAATTATGGAAGCTGGAAATGTAGGAAGCATTTCTCAGCATGCATATTCCGCAAAGTGTGCTCCAAGGCAGCAAATGCCACTTCTGAACCCACATCCCTTGTCAGCCATTTTGCACATAAGTAGCACTCCTGTGAGCAAGGCAGACATCTTGCAGAGAAATAATATCACTTGTGCCTAGGAGCCAGCAGGAGACATTGATAAACAGTACCTACTCTTTACTAACGCTGCTTTAAAGAGCAGGAAAAAGATACTGCTTTATTTTTGAGGACTGTGAAGGCAGTAGGAAATGATATTGCTCTTGCAGGTGGATAAGGATATTAAAGATTTTACTTTTATTACACATGTGTCATAGTGCTGTGAGGTAATCAAAGAGATATGAAATTAAAGTACTGCACAAGCTAAAGAAGCGCTGATACTTTTCCTTAAGTCAGTAAGAGTTTTATGTTGAAATGCCTGTGAAAATAATTCACAAATAACTCAGACTGGATCTAAGCCTTGATTTTCCTATTCCCAGCTCCTCCACTCCCTTTCATTTTTTTATCCATCATGCTTTCGTCTTACTGGTGATCTAAATGTACACAGTGAGATGAGATACTGGAATTGGTAAAATAGAAATGTTCCCCTTTAAAACACGTATTCTCAAATTAAAATAAATAGGAAGCAAAGAATGCTGTTAGGGTTTGTTAATGTGGAAAATTTGGCAACTTTCACTGTGTAATGTGGTTCTTTATTACCATTGAACTCGGGTTTTTTCAGCTTCTCTAAAGCAAAATTGCAATGCCAAATCCAGTATCAGAAATTAAAATGGTACATGGGGTGCACTTTTAGAAGCCCAGTGTTCTGCAGAGCTCCTTGCATAACTGAACGAATGAGGAGAGCTTAGGAATAAAAATAGAAGGGAAAAAGCCAGTGTTGTCAGATACAATTTGCCAGACTTTTGATCAGAGAAACATTTACTATGAAGTTTTCTTAATCAGTAGTTAAGATCAGCAGTGCTGTTATTCACTGTAGGAACTGTAGGAATTTTTAACCTCATCAGTGCTTTACCTCAATATTTTTCCTGGGTTATTCATTCTGTTTAAAAAATAATGTTGGGGGTGCGTGTGTTTTCTTTTCATATGGTCACTCTTTGCTTTGTGTTTTTTAAGTAGCCCATCCTGCATAATTTCATGTTTGTGTAGTTATTGCCACAACGCAGTTTCATCCTGACAGGTGTGACACATCTGTGGCCCCCCTGCACAAGTCAACCACTGATCACCACTGCAATACCCAGACCAACTTGCATCATTCCTTCTTAATGATGTTTACCTCAGGTGCTGCACCACCACCTTGTTAATAACAAGGAATTGTTATATTAGTTAAACTTCTTTGATTTTGCCCAAGATTTAGTATATCTGGTGTATTTAGTATATCTATATTCACCAGTATATGTGATGTAATCTCTGAAAGTTGATACTTGACATCTTGATGAAGTAATAGGAGCAAATCATTGCAAAAATCTCAGTAGTGTACCTTTCACACAATAGTGTGCCTATTCAGATGGTTTAACTCATGGTTCTGTATTGGTCTAAAACTCCATGAATAAAGTCCTGTATCTCTAATAAGCCCCTTGTGAAGCTCCCATCATGCTGGTGCCCCCACATCTGAGAGGATCTCCTTGTGACAAGAGGAGAACCCCCCTGCTCACCTACATGCTGGAGGAAGACACTCATTCAGTGACAGGTATAAACTAGCAGATATCCCTGGAGAGTTGTCCCACAGGAAATTGAAAGGCTTTTAGAAAGGATCCATGTTGCTGGCGGAAAGAAGCTGTCTGACCACCTCAGCCCCCAGGTCTTTGGAAGAAAGAGACCTTTCAGCCCAAGAGAAATGGAAAGGGAAGGCAAGGAGGCTACTACAAAAAACTGGCCAGAAAAATGAGAGAAACTGTTTTTGCAGATTCGTGCTCACCAAAAGAAGACTTGCTGCAGAAGGCACCAGTAATGACAAAGGGAAAAGATCACATCTGTGGGGAGTGAGACGAAGATTAAATGAGAATGTAAAAAAAAGATTACTGGAAACTTCCATGTCACAGGGGTTAATTGAAAGGAAGAAAAAATTCAGACTGCTTTGTAAACATGCTGTCTAAAGCATAGATATGTAAGACTGAGTACAGAAGAGTGTTTCTAAAAGGCTAGCAGACAAACAAGTGAAAATAACTGCTCCCCCTTCTCTGCACTGCCTGAAGAATTATTTTTTATTCCTCCTGAAGTTACATTTTCCTTGGCTAAATGAAATAAAAGAGTATTTTTTTTTGATCCACCAAGAAATTGATTTGACTCAAAGTCAAACATTTTTAGTTGGAAGATGATTTACTTTCTAAAACACAGAAAGTATATTCGGAACATTCCAAAACAAATGCCTTTTTTTTTTTTAGTGAAAAGTCAGAACATTTCTGTTTGGAAATATAAATTTTTTTTTCCCTTTTTTCCTTTCCCCACCTATCATGCTCTTTTTTTTTTTTTTCTTTTTTGTTAGCTGTTTTACTTTATTTTTTATTCTTTCATTCTTGTTTATTCAATTTTTTTTCTCTCCTCTTTCTCTCTTCCTCTTTCCTACAGGTATTTGCTTTATCTTCAAGAATATGCCTGGCCAGGCTGAGAACTAATTTATTTGCAATATAATACATCTGGCTGTTATAACTGCACTTATTTGAGAAACTATAAACATACATGAAGGTATAGCACAAGCATTTCAGGTAGCATGTTCAAAGAACATACTTATTACTCTGCAAGAACTCTTAAAAAGGAATGCATCCAAATTAAAAGCAAGGGAAAAAATGTGTTAATTGACCTAGAAAATACATGAAAGGGAATACACCTGTGCATACAACATTAAAACCTTGGACTGTAATCAGTGACTTTATTCCTAGACTGAATGCTGGAAAACTTCAGTTAAGGCCTGGTTGGATGGAGCTCTGAGCTACCTGATCTAGTGAAAGGTGTCCAGGCCCATAGCAGGAGGGTTGGAATAAGATTGTCTTTAAGGCTCCTTCCAGGCCAAACCGTTCTATGATTCTGTGATCTATGATTTATGAAGTCTACTGCATGGCAAAGGATGTACAATTAAAATGGGTCCTACGCTGATCAGAAGAAAGCTCCATCTGTCAATCTCTTCGGTGTTGTCCTGCTACATATTAGTAAAAGAATAAAAAGAAGTAGAATTTAAAGAAAAAGAAATTAGCTCAGTCAGTAGTCTCAACAGTTACAATATTGGCCATGTGAAAATATTCAAATTAATTATTTCTTATTGCTCCAGAGTAAGAATTTATGCTTCCAAAAAACACCTGTCATCCACTCCAAAGTTGCCTGACACAGTGTCACCAGGGAGCAGTTGTTGAAACCTATTTAAACCTTAGAGAGCAAAAGACACATTTTCTTCAGCCTCTTGAGCTTGCAAATGATGGTGTATCTGAGCTGGCAACCTTTACATAAGTCTCTGATGCTGAAATGCTTTAGCACATGCAGGCTGCAGACAATCTGCTGTAGCACAAAATCAAACTGTCAGTGAAGAAATTACCTGGAAAAAAGTATGTCTCACATCAGTCAGAAAAATACCCTGTGTCAGTGAGAGTTGTTACCACTAGGTAAGGCTGTGCTTATTGCTCTGTTTTATTTCTGGGGGGTGTTTAGTGATCAGTAGCACCAGTGTATGATGCATCATATCATGTCTTCTAGGTGCTGCAGTCTTGACCCATGGCACGGGACTGGCTTTATGAAATGACTGTTCTTATGTTTTTCCTCATTTAACTCTTCCACTCTCTTTGCTTCTGTCTCTTTCATCCTGTGGTTTTTGATTTGATTAAAAAGCTTGAACTTTATGATTTCTGTATTTCTAACTTTTGATTTTTTTTTTTTTCACTGTGCTAAAAATACTCACTGTTTCTCAGCTCAGAAAGAGGACAGCCTGAATCCATTTATGAAGGTTATCTGCTGCTTGTCACCTGTTACTTGCAAAAGAACAAATCCCTTTACAGCCTTCTAGGGATCTTCTGCTGGTGAGATGCAAAACCACTTGATGAGGCTAAGTTTTGATGGAGGGGTGTTGGGTAGAACTAAACCTCTCCTAGCTTCACAATTTTGAGAGGAATTTTTCTCTCTGAGGAGCTTTCAGGAGGTCAGTTTATCACAGGAAATGCTAAGGGTGAAGAGAAGGGATAGGGAGTAGGGAAGAAGGCAGAATGTGCTTGAAAGAAAAGAAGACAAAATTCTCTTTATAGTCATTAGGAAGTGTCAGAACAAAGATGATAGACTTTGCTCTATATCTTAAAACTAATGATTGTCACACCACTCAGGGTTTTCTGGACCTGATTTATGCAATCTAACACAGCTCCAGTTTTGCACAGACTTTGAAAAGGTCTCACAAAGATAACTAAATGTTGATCCTCTGCAGAAAATTGCATTCTGTACTCTCCTTTTCCCAAGCCATACATTACAAATATCACTTTATTTGCACTTTTGTTTAGGTTTGATTTTTCAGGCATTTATGTAAGTACTTTTGTGGGCTGATGTGAATCCATTCATGTGTTTGATAGTTTTGGAAACTTATCTAAGGGAACTTGCTATGGAAACCTCATTAGAAGAGTTACAGTTATCCAGAAGAAGATGTGATTTGAGCCCTCCATCGAAAGCAACAGAGATTTTGAGAGGGTTTTTTTTCTCTTTTTAAACAATTACAGAAAAGATAATAAAACAATTTAAAAAAACCAGTAAAATTAGAAACATACTATAGGTTTCTGTGAGTGAAGTAAATACAAAATCTAAAAAAAATTACTTTTATTTTAAATATTTTCTTTTTAGTTATGATTATTAGATTAAAATGATTCAGACAATGAGGTGATGAGTTCTAACCCAAATGCATTGACACAGTTTAAAAATCAATAGTAGAGACAGAAAATGTTTTTATTATTTGGTTGAGATCTCATTGTGGGGAATGGAAATACCTGTATTAGATGCTGACATCTTTCTAAAATATAGTGGAAATGCACTCCCTAGATTGGTAAATTAAGTAAGAGATCTGAGACTACCTTTAGTTCTCAGGAGTTCTTCCATGTCTATCTTCCAGTGGATAATTAGCTTCCTCATTGTGTTTCACTTTTTGTCTAGACCCTGTAAGAAACCAAGATTTTTATTGTCTTTATCACTTTTTAAAAACCTTTTCTGCTATTTATTTCCCGTCTTTCTTACCCATTGTCCAAGAGTCTGAAACATTATGGATCTGTACATTGCCACAAGGATGATTTCTACTTCATACCTACCTCCATTTCCATTTCCTTTATTTCCATTTCCCACTTCTTTCCTGTTCCTTCAGGGAGTCTGAAGGGGCTTCTTATGAGAGTTCTGATTGTTCTTTGACCTAAACCTAGGCAGAACATGTGCCAGAAATCCTTGTCCACATTATAGGTAACTTCTTCAGCAAACTCTATTTTTAATATAATTAAATGATAAATATATATCTGTATATGCACACATATCATCAGCATCAATACAACATTCTTCCCCACCTCCTCACCAGCTACTCTTTAAAACAGATTCTATCTCTTGTCTCCACTGGATAATGATATCCTGACCTGCAGCTCCCATCTCCTCCATCAAACAAACAAAAAAATTTAAAAAAATATAAATTGTAGTACTAGACACCTCCCAGTACTTTAGTACTGGAAATTTCTCACATTCAAATAATTTCCTCCAGGAGTCTAGGATTTATCCCTAGACTTACAGTTCAGTTGAAATGAATAGGAGCTCAACAAAATAGATGTCCTAGGTGCTCGAGGATGAATGAAGTTATCCTCCTTAAATTAGGGGTTTCCTCCAGAGAATTTTGCCTAGAGCTATGACTTTCATCCTTGTTTTACATCCTTGTTTTTAAGATATTTGCAAATGTTTAAACATTTTTTTTTCATTGCAGGTTTTACCAACTTGTTGAAATGGATCACCTTTCTGTTAATGCAGCACAAAAGAGTTTCCTCCAGGAAATATGAATCAACCAGTTCGTGTCCACTAGTAAATTCTAATTAACACTGAACATTTTAAGGTACGTGGAACACATGCTTTATGATTGTGGCAAATTTGTTATTTAGCTTCGGAATCCTGAAAATTCATCTCTGTACCTGGAAAACATGATTTTTAATACTGAGACAATTTACTAGAGCCAGATCATCTTTGAACTCAAGCTGGTTTTCTTCAAAGAAGGAGTAAATTAAATTTCAGTTCTAGCCTGGATGTCCAGCATACAGAATTTGATTTATGAAAAGTCTTTCTCCAGCATCTTTTAAATTGCTAATTAAATTGCTTCTCTTCTGAGAAAAAGATTTCTGTGACTTTTAAATGTCTCTGTCAAAGCTGACAGTCAGGATGGTCTTGCTCCACTAAGAGTGACATATTGGCAGACTTTAATCGTAACTGCTGCTCACAGCTGATGACCACTTACAAGAAGGCTCCACCATGTGAGCTGGTTACTCTGCTGCAGTGACCAGCCTGCTTTGTGCAGGACAGCATCCTTTCCAGTCCAACAGAAATGCCTGCCAGGAAATCCTTTATTACTGCAATGTTTCACTGAGAACAGTGTGTTGGTCTTAAAGATCAAACCTGAAACTCTTTTTGGAATATGACATTCTTTATTACTCTTTAGTAATAAGAAAATTTGAAGATATCATAGAATCATAGAATCACTTAGGTTCAAAAAGACCCTTATGAACATTGAATCCAACTGATAAGCTATCACTGCCAACTCCACATCTACAGTTAGTGACTGTACATTTAGAATGGCCAATTCGTATTGTAGACGTATTCATAGTCAAAATCTTGTTGGGCTCTGAGGTGGTGAAAATGCTGACTGATGTAGAATCACGTGGTTCGGACGGTCGGGACAAACGATGAGAGATCTCTGGAGTCAAAAGTTGTCTTGAAGCAAGCGATTTATTGCTAGGGCGTGGGTGAAGAGGCCCTGCAGAGAGCTGCCAGCCGCAGCTCTGGGCAGGGCCGAGGTAGAGAGCTGATAAGAAGAGGTGGCGAAGAGGAGCAGGCGAAGAGGCGCCGGTAGAGAAGAGAAGACAAAGAGCGAGAGAGAGGACCGGAACTTCCCGACCCTTTTATCTCTCTTTCTACTGAATATTCTAGTCTACTTGACCAATCTAGTACAAGATACAGAGTCCTATAGCATTTACATACAGCCTATGAGAATCCTTACATTACCATACTGTCTTGTATTTCAAACTCTAAAAACTGCTTTCTGGATCCCCTGCCAGGTTGGCAGGGTCTGCTCTGACCCTTGGACCTGTCTGCAAGCAGAGGGTATTGTTCAATCAAGAAGGGGGCTACCTTCAGCAGCCATACCATTGTTTTCCAGTTGTTTAGTAACTGGGGTTTGGCATTTCAGATAGCAAACTCTGCCCTTAATTCTATTTCACTTACAGGTTTCATATTCTCCAAACTTAGACAATCATATTCACAAGGCTTTCCTGTTTCATCCTCCCCAACAGACTGATATGGATACTAGCCAGCAATAATATACACAAGAAAAATTAAATAAACCATATATGCAACAAATACATTTGATTTGATTCTTTTTAAATGAGCTAGAAGATAAATGTGAAAATATACACTGTGAATTATTGCCTGGGAGTTTGGCATGCACAACAAAATAATGGAGTTTAAGGTTCCGCAACAACTTAAGTGTGTATCGCTGAAAGTACAATATTTCAAATCCCTAGTTCACACATGTAAATGAGTGCTGAAAGAAGGCAGCTTGGTGCAGTTCCCACTGACTGGAAAAAGGAAAACATAACCGCTATTTTTAAATAGGGTAAAATGGAAGGCCTGGGGAACTACAGACTGATCAATCTCATCTCTGTTCCTGGCCAGATCATGGAAAATAATCTCCTGGAAACTCTGCTAAGGCACATAAAAGACAGAGATATGACTGATGACAGCCAACATGGTTAGTGAAGACTAAGGGCAAACCTTGCCTGACGAATTTGGTGACCTTCTATGACAGGGTTACAGTGCAGGTAGATGAGGGTATAGTACAGGTAGATGAGGGAAGCTACCTGGAGTTGTGCAAAACATTTAATACTGTTCCACACCATGTTCTTGTCTTTAAGCTGGAGAGACATGGATTTGGTGGGTGGACCACTCAGGGGATAGGGAATTGGCTGGATGGTCGCACTCAAAGTGATGCAGTCAATGGCTCAATGTCCAAGTGGAGACAAGTGTGAGGGGTGTCCCACAGAGATCAGTATTGCTACCAGAGCTGTTCAACATGTCTGTCAATGACATGGACAGTGGGATCGAGGGCACCCTCAGCAAGTTTGACAGCATCGAGCTGCGTGATGCAGTCAACACACTGGAGGGAAGGCATGCCACCCAGAGGGGCCTTGGCAAGTTTCAGAGATGGCCCATGCGAAACTCAGAAATTCAACAAGGCCAAGTGCAAGGTCTTGCACCTGGGTCAGAGCAATCCCAGACAAAAATATAGACTGGGCAGAGAAGAGATTGAGATCAGCATTGAGGAGAAGGACTCGGGAAACGGCACCAGCCAGCAATGCTGGTGGTTATACAACAATCGGTTGTATCCCATCCCTCATAGACCAGCAAACCAAATGTGTCCTGGGCTGCATCCAAAGCAGCATGGACATCAGAGTGAGGGAGGGAATTCTGCCCCTGCCTGCTCTCTTGAGACTCCATCTGGGGTGCTGCATCCAGCTCTGGGGTCATCAGCACAAGAAAGGTGTGGGTCTGTTGGAGTGAGTCCAGAGGACAGCCATGAAGAAGACCAGAGGACTGGAGCACCTCTGCTGTGAAGACAGGCTAAGAGAGTTGGGATTGTTCAGCATGTAGAGGAAAAGGCTTTGTGGAAATTCTCATTGTGGCCTTTCAGTATATCAAGGAGGCCATAAGAAAGCTAGAGAGGGACTTTTTATAAGGATCTGTAGTGATAGGACCAGGATAATGGCTTGAAGTAGAAGGAGAGTAGGTTTAGATGAGATGTTAGGAAGAAATTCCTTACTGTAAGGGTGGTGAGGCACTGGAAGAGTCTAGAGAAGTTGTGGATACCCCATTCATGGAAGTGTTCAAGGCCAGGCTGGATGGGGCTTAGAGGATCCTGGTCTAGTGGAAGGTGTCCCTGCCCCTGGCAGGGGGTTGGAGCTAGATGATCTTTAAGGTCCTTTCAAACTCAGACTTTTCTATGATTCACTGTTTCTGACTTTCCATTTTCTGTGGCTTTCTGTCAGTCAGCTAATTGTGTGATAATAAATGAACAATATTCGGAGTGAAGTCTATGGTACAGTCCCACCCTAACATTTGCCAGTGAGATATCGAAGTTGCAGAACATGGTCTCAGTGCTTTGTTCTTCAGGGAGCTCTGCAGAAGCAAAGGGTGAGCTGAAAGGGAGTACACATGACTGAGAGGGTTGATCATCCAGCACTTCTTCCCAGCAGTTGACACAGGAGGATTCTCAGAAATCTGCTCAGAAATTAGTGGACTCTTCATTTGGTATAAGCCTCTAGAAAAGGCAAAATGTGGTCAACCCACTGTCCACACCTTGGGTTGTATCCCATCCCAGCAGAAGTTTCCAATTATTTCCATTTGTGCCTGCTTTTCTGAAATTTCTGGCAAGATCTGTTTGAATAGTCTTGCCTTTAAATCCATTTCATCTTTAAAGAGCAAGTCCTGATAGAGACAGCATAACTGAACATTTAATTCAGTTTCAATGTTTTTTATCATCAGTTGAAAGTTGACTCAGATGCAGTTATTGTATCCAAACTTACTATGCACCAGATTTTCTCTTAGCAAACTCATGCATTTTTAAGGTCTTCATATGATTCTGCAGCATGAAAAAGGCCTACGAATCTCTCTGCTTCTTGACACAGATTCTTATTACCTTTTTTACTCTCCATATAGATATGGAAAAAAAAATGTTTCTTGTGGGATAGCAGCCATGAAGTATTTGACAGACCCTGAAATCACTGATTGGAACAATGCTATATGAGTAGCATTGAAATGAGAAAAGAAATTCATATTTTAGAATCAGGCTGAATAACTTTTATTCTCTTTCTATGTCTATGAGGTAAAGATCAAAAATCTTCGTTCAAGTTATGCACACACTTTGAAAAATAAACAAACTACTCTCTTTACTTTGTATTTTTGTAATGATTTTGAGTTTCCAATCCTCCTCATTAATTTGCTTTTTTCAAAAACATGTAATACCTTTTGATAGTCCTGTGTGGTTATTTTTTCCTCCATGGATCTTCTAAAGACATTTGAGATTAATAAGAAAAGCTGAGAGTTCACTAGAAAAGAGGAAACATTGAAACATTTATACAAAATTGTATAAAATGCATGAAGTAAGCTGTAGGGAAAAAAAAGTTATCATGATGCTTTCAGTCACCACAACCTTAAATTGTAAATGGAAATATAAACAGGTTAAAAATTAATATTAAATGGCATGCCATTTAAAATCAGTGTTTTTATTTCAAATTCTGGTCTTCAAAAATAATACTCTTTTACTAGACAACAAAATTACATTTACCTGGCAAATGTATAAATTTGCTGACCCTGTTTCTCAGATATTTCTGGATAGGAAGACTTCTTTATAATCTCTGTCTGAAGACTCTTTCGTTCTTTACTTACTGCCCAAAGTTTCAGGCAAAATGGTATACACCTGAAGGTGTTTGAGTGAGTGATTTGTGCTCATGATAAAGTGATGTCACTGTGCAGTGACACTCGCAAGTTTGACTAAAATCCTAAAAAGATTAGTTTATATGGGTGCATGCTTGTACTATTAGTTACAATAACTGTGCTTAAGTTCTTTTTGTAGATATACTAATGCTGTCAAGTAACATTGTTAATACTTCCTAGCACAATATTAACTGATTCAGTTGGCATCTGAAACAGTATTTTTAGTGACACATAATTGCCATTGGAATAGTCCATAAATTGTAGGAATTTTTTCAAGCTAGCCTCTGAGATCAAACAGTTAATTCCCAAACAAGAACGGTTTTTCACCTTTTTGTCTCTAGAGGTGTCTTTCTCTCAATAAAATAGGTACCATCCAGCAAACAGAAGTGGGAATAGAACTTTATAAATTCAGAGGTAACAGAAGTTGAGAGAGAAAAGAGGGCTGGCATTTCAGCAAGCTATTAAATAAGTTGCATCTGTAATAAAATGTGAAGTATGAAGTAAGCAAGCTGATCTGTTTAGATAAAAATGTGGAACAAGTAGTATTACAAGGGAACAAAAGCTAACTAAAATAAATTATATTAAGATTTGCAAGAATTGTATTTATTTTAATGCAAATCATGTCTCCATATCCATAGATGGGCTTGGTGCTACAGCTGGATCTTACATTTAAAAGGTCTAACACTGAGTAAGAAAGGATTTAGAATCTTCAGATTGTGAAGAAATTTTCATTTTGTCTGTAATATTTTCATCCTAAAATTGATTTAACTTCTTGGAATTTTATTGCATGTTCAGGCCAAGGAAGCTTAAAAAAGAAGTATCTATCCAAAACTAAGGCTTGCTGAAGCACCACTGAAGACACATATTGCTGTGCTTATACACATCATATTGAAGTAGAAAACTTTTTATGCTATGCAAAGTCCCTGACTATTCTTTCAAACAAGTCTTGAGAAGAAAAGACAAATAAATCTAGTAATATGATTTTATTTATAGTAAAAAAGGAAAACTAGTAAGTGATTACACTTAGGAAGCCACATAATTCATGCACTTAGAGGATGTCCATCAAAGAAGAAGAGTCTTTTTTCCCTCGGTCCGTGAGGCTATAGCCAGTCTTACGTGCAACAATTTAGCTATTGCCTTTTGCATGATTTTTGGGACAGTAAGGTAAATATTGGTGATCATAGAGATGGAAAGTTGTTAAAGTGTGAAGAGCTAAAAGCAGTTTTAGATCCTGAAATGTAATGCATCAAGACATGGGAAGAAATATACCCACCCTTCAATTATTCTTAGCAAGAAGAGTTGTCTTTCATTTTTCATACTAAGCCTCATGCTTCTTTTCCAGTTTTATTGCTTCTTGTTGTATTTTACACAGCACAGTTGATTCTACTCAAAAAAGCTGGAATATTGAAACTCCTGCCTTGATGGTTTTCTATGGTTTTGCAGACTGGAAAATTAAAGAAGGATGGGAGGAAGGAAGGAAGGAAGGAAGGAAGG